>JAGWEN010001809.1:0-11169 GCA_018703685.1 Orius laevigatus | reverse complement strand
TTAATAAGTTCTAAAATAAACACATAATTTATTTATTTTTAATTAATTAATTTTTTAAGGAGGGAGATTAAGGCTTTAGGTTTTTAATTTTGAATAAAAATAGGATATGAATTTTTATGTTGAAAAACATTGGGGAGGGTGGTTAACCTTTGTGGGAAGGGTGAAAAGAGAGACTCGATCCAAAAAAGGGGCCTCGCCTGGCACGACGCCCCCGAGGCCTTTCAATGGTTAAATTAAAAGAAAAGCTTCCGCAATTTCAAGCCTGCCACTCAGAAACGAAGTCGACCATAAATCTGGCCTAGCATTGTTTTTTTTCAACAACCATATTTTTAATCTGGGAATGTTATTGGATGTTGGATTAAATAAAATCAAGTAATTTCGATTTTTTCATCCGTTATACGATAAACAGATAAATTAAACTGGTCTAAATTTATCAAAACATTAACTCAACAAAGTCTCATAAGTACTTCAAAACAAACTAAAAAACGAAGAAGTCAAGCAAAATGTCTAATTTTGTGGGATTCTAATTTGATGAGTTTTTGCTGGACATTAACACCTTTCTTTGCTGGATTGAGACACTTTTTGTAGAATTTTTAAGGTTTATTTTTTTTTCGACTTTGTTGGTTTTTATTATTTTTATTTTAATAGCAATTTAGAATCCACCAAAAATGGTCTAAATCCATCAAAAAATTAAGTCCAACAAAGTCTCCCAAGTACTTCAAAACAAACCAAAACCCAAAGGAGTCAAGCAAAATGTCTAATTTTGTTGGATTCTAATTTGATGAGTTTTTGCTGGACATTAACACCTTTCTTTGCTGGATTGAGACACTTTTTGCAGAATTTTGTTGGGTTTATTTTTTTCGACATTGTTGGTTTTTATTGTTTTTATTTTATTAGGAATTTAAAATCCATCAAAAATGTTCTAAATCCATCAAAAAATTAAACCCAACAAAGTCTCCCAAGTACTTCAAAACTAACTAAAACCCAAAGTCCAGCAAAATGTCTAATTTTTATGGATTCTAATTTGATGAGTTTTTGCTGGACATTAACACCTTTCTTTGCTGTATTGAGACACTTTTTGTAGGAATTTTGTTGGGTTTCCACAATTAATTCGGAACCCATCAAAAATTGTCTAAATCCATCAAAAAATTAAACCCAACAAAGTTTCCAAGTACAATACAATACTTCAAAACAGACTAAAACCCAACAAAGTCAACCAAAATGTCCAAGTTTGTGGGATTCTAGTTTGACGAGTTTTTGCTGGACATTAACACCTTTCTTTGCTGTATTGAGACACTTTTTGCAGAATTTTGTTGGGTTTATTTTTTTCGACTTTGTTGGATTTTTATTTTAAAATGAATTCAGAATCCATCAAAAATGGTCTAAATCCATCAAAAAATTAAACCCAACAAAGTCTTCCAGGAACTTCAAAACAAACCAAAACCCAACTAAGCTTAGCAAAATGTCCACTTTTGTGGCATTCTAATCTTATGAGTTTCTGCGGGAACACAATTATTTGCTGGATTGAGGCACTTTTTCCAGAATTTTTTTGGTTTTGGATTTTTTGACTGGACTTATGCAGGAAATTCCCCCTCCTTCCCCAGCCTTTCATTTTATAAACGTTCTTACCTTTTTTCGTAGTTCTAAAACTGTCGTCTTTCGGAACATATTGAATATCGTAAGTGAGGGTCGTATTCGGCAAAAGGTTTTTGTCTTTGTTTATCCTGTAGACTGCGTACTTAAAAGCCAACTCTGTGGCACTTTCTTTCTGCTCCTGTGTAAAAATCGCTCCTGCAACATTTTTTTTTAACTTTTTAAAGCTTTAAATCCAATGTAAAAGCACTTGAAATAGAAACCGGGGATTTGCCTTTTTTATTTTGTCGTACAATTTATTTTCCGGATTTTCAGTGGACAAAGTGGGGGAGGCTATTCATGGATGTTTGGAAGTGGAATGAGCGACCGCTGTCTCGGTTTTTGTTAAAAGCCCTCTCGCCCACCACCCCCCCCCTTTAGCAAGAACCGTAGCTTCATCCTTCTCTTTCATCGTTTAATTGTGCAAAAACATAAAACTTGAAGGGCGGGAAACAATTGAGTTGATGAGATCTAGAGTGGGGTGTTAAATACATTTTTAACTGCGTACTAGTCAAAAAAATAGCATTTTCTTGTACTAAGGGGGCCTTAACATTTTCCGGAAAAAATTTGGTTTTTTTTTATTTCCTTATAAATATACAAGTCATCCTGGTCATTTTGATTATACAGTAAACCTGGATATAATGAATCCCAAGGAACCAGAACTATTTTTCCGTATAACCAGGTTTTCCTTTAAAATTCGGCTTCCTCGATCGGCCTAATATGGCAACACTGCATTCCCACAAAGTTGACCTTTTGACTTTGTTGTCATTTTTGGTCAATTTATCACAAATTTTGATACTTTCTAGTTAAGTGCAGAAGCAGAGGCGGACTGGCCCGGGGGGGGGCGGGTGGACAGAACCCACCCGTGCCCCCCATGAATACATGGAGGCGGCGACCCCCCCCCCGCGTCATTTAAGCAGCAAAACTGGGGGGCGTAAGCTGTCCCCAGGGGGCCCCGGTGTGGGAAAGCTCAAGATTTTTTTTGTGTGTAAATATCCCTGAAAATTCATGAAAAACCTCAAAATCAACGCTTTTAAAGCTTAATTTTGGTCAAAAAAACCTAGAAATCTAGGAACGCGGTAGCGTTCCGCCCCGCCAAGCAAAATCCGTCCGAAAGTTCAAACGGTCAACATTTATGAAGCCTAATTTTCGTCCAAAAACCTCAAAATCAACACTTTTAAAACATAATTTTGGTCAAAAAACCTCGAAATCAACATTTTAAAAGCTAAATTTTCGTCAAAAAACAAAAACAAAAAAACCCTCAAAATCAACATTCATAAAGCCAAATTTTCGTCAAAAACCTCGAAATCAACTTTTCGTCAAAAACTTCCAAATCATGGTTGTAAGACCAATTTTTGTCAAGAACCTCAAAATCAACATTTTTAAAGCCTAATTTTGGTCAAAAAAAAACTCGAAATCAACATTTATGATGCCTAATTTTCGTCCAAAAACCTCAATATCAACACTTTTAAAGCATAATTTTGGTCACATAACCTCAAAATCAACTTTAAATTGACAATTTTTGTCAAAAACCTCAAAATCATGATTATAAGAGCAAATATTTTTGTCAAAAAATCTCAAAATCAATGTTAAGTGCAATTTCTTTTGTCAAAAACCTTAAATCAACATTATAAAACCAAAATTTCATCCAAAAACATCAAAGTTAGCATTCAAAACTTTGGGGGGGGGACAAAGGATTTAATTTGTTTAAAATGGAGGCGCACTGTGAAAAAGTTTGGGAACCTCTGTTTTTGCCTAATATATTTTTCTAAAAGCCAATTTTCGGTTAAAATCATCCGGGCACCCCCGAAACCCACCCACACCCTAAGGTCCCAGTCCGCCCCTGTGCAGAAGAGTGAGACGGGTTTTCCCATATGGGCATGCCAAGGCCCCCTTAATTTTGCAGAAAAAAAAATGGACGTGTAGTTATAGAGTCAGGATGGGAGTTTTTTGTGTCCATGGAAAATAGGTTGTCCCATTGTCCGGGCTTGGTAGGTCGCCATTCAAAGTGGATTCACCGCATTGGGAGGGAAGAAGGGCCCGTCAAGGCTAATGATTCCTTCAACCCTATTCAAATCCAAAGACATTTTCTCGTCTAAAGCCCAAAAAATCTTTATAAAAGTAAAAAAGATTAAAAGGAAATTACATCCTCGTGTGTAACACACACGATTGGCCTTATCGGAGGCCAATAAATCTATAGGGTTGCGACTACCTCAGGTTTATTAGGGGTTGATTTATAACCGAGGAGGTAGCGAATTTCGAGAAAAGAAACCGAAGGAAACAGAGTCTCTCTTTTAGCCCCGATAATCTTTTATTTCCTCTCAATTAGTCTTTTTGATTTATCTCCCTGTCATCGACAACTTTCAAACAAAAAATACATTTAAAATTTTTTTAAGGTTAATTCAATAGAATCCAGGAACGAGGGAGGGTTCGCCCAGCCATGCAAAATTTTGAAGAAAAAAAAAAACAATGTTTTGTAAAAAAAAGTAGTTGTTTACGGCTTTGTGGTTATCATGAATGGTTACCAACTATCATTTCTAACGTAAAATTTAACGGTGATTCTAAATCTGGCATTGGAAATGTGAAATTATAAAGGACACTTGAGATATTGAAGGTTTTATGAAAAAAAACAACAAAACATGATTTTAGTGATCTTTAAAAATTCATAACTCGAAGACAGATTGAGATAGGAAACCGTAGAAAACGGGGTTTTACTCAGTTTAGTGTGAGATTTATCCTGATTTTTTTAGACATACTAAACAGAGTAGGTACAAATTACAAATTACATTGAAGTAATTGAATTACTTTGTAATTTCAATTACTATATAATTGGAAAAAAGTAATTAGATTACATTAAAGTAATTGAATTACAATTAAAGTAATTGGAATAGAGTGTCGTTTTTTGATGATAAGGAATCTAATTCTAGAGTATATTTTTCTGTGAAAGAAGTCTAGAGTGTTTTTCGATTATGAAGGATTCTAGAGGGTCATTAATCGATTAACAATAAACAATGTATTTTAGGATTAAATGACCTAAATGCCTTTTGACTTTGAAAATGAATTAGAGGTCTTTTTTCATTATAAGAATTAGAGTGTCTTTTTAGGATTATTTGCACTAATGTCTTTTACTTTGAAAATGAATTCTAAAGGGTCTTTTTTTGATGATTAAGGACTCTAGACTCTCTAGTGTACCTATCTTTTTTTGTGATGATGAAGTCTAGAGTGTCGTTTTTCGATGATGAAGGATTCTAGAGGGTCGTTCATAAATAAACCTAGAGTGTCATTTTAGGATTATAATGGCACCTAGTGTGCCTTTTACTTTGAAAATGAATTCTAGAGGTCTTTTTCGATGATGAAGGATCTAGAGTGTCTTTTAGGATTATTATGCCATCTAGGATGTCTTTACTTTAAAATGAATTCTAAAGGGTCGTTTTTTGATGATTAAGGACTCTAGACTCTCTGTAGTATCTTTTTCTGTGATGATGAAGTCTAGAGTGTCGTTTTTCGATGATACGAAGGGTTCTAGAGGGTCGTTCATAAATAAACCTAGAGTGTCATTTTAGAATTATAATGGCACCTAGTATGCCTTTTACTTTGAAAATGAATTCTAGAGGGTCATTTTTCAATGATCAAGGAGTCTAGAGTGTCTTTTTAGGATTATTATGCCATCTAGGATGTCTTTTACTTTAAAAATGAATTCTAAAGGGTCGTTTTTTGATGATTAAGGACTCTAGACTCTCTGTAGTATCTTTTTCTGTGATGATGAAGTCTAGAGTGTCGTTTTTCGATGATACGAAGGATTCTAGAGGGTCGTTCATAAATAAACCTAGAGTGTCATTTTAGGATTATAATGGCACCTAGTATGCCTTTTACTTTGAAAATGAATTCTAGAGGGTCTTTTTTCAATGATTAAGGATTCTAGAGTGTCTTTTTAATATTATTATGCCATCTATAATGTCTTTTACTTTGAAAATGAATTCTAAAGGGTCGTTTTTTGATGATTAAGGACTCTAGACTCTCTGTAGTATCTTTTTCTGTGATGATGAAGTCTAGAGTGTCGTTTTTCGATTATATGAAGGATTCTAGAGTGCCTTTTTAGTATTATTATCATATTATGCCATCTATAATGTCTTTTACTTTGAAAATGAATTATAAAGGGTCGTTTTTCATTTTTCTTGAACATTCAGTGAAAATAGATATTTTTCGATTTTTTGTAATTTGTAATTGAAAATGTAATCGAATTACATTGTAATTCAATTACGCCCTACTTTGATACTAAATCGAACCACGCTGTATATCTTGGCTTCTTGCTAACCAATCGACTTGAAATTTTCAGGGCTTAGTAATTTTGTAGAGATCTTCTATAAAGTTTTATGCCAACAGGAAGCCGAAATCCATGCGTTTTGCCAAACTTGCACCGTTCCTAAAATTTTAGGATTTCGGTTTGCTGGGCGCGTCCCTAATTACAAAGTACTTCCACCCTTTTATTTTCGAATTTTCAAACCTCCGCGAAAATTTAACTTGTTAATTGATACTGGTAGTTAGTGTTTACAGTCTGTAGTTTCGTTAACGTCGGGTGCCCCTCCTTTCTCATTACTCATCAGAATATTCATCTAGTTACGTCGGTCCGTTAGCTTTTGAATTAAATCAACCTTTTTGAGGATTATTTTCGTACTTATAGATTCGATTTAATCTTTGGACGTTGAAATTCGAGCGACAAGTTCAATTAAAGTAGCGAACATACGCGTTTGATTAATGAGAAATTAGACGAAACGAAATTGATGGTTCCGCTCGACGTGTTTCCCGATTTATTTTAACAAATCAAATTTATATTCTGAAGAGTCATCTGCTCGATAGACCATTAGTTTTCGAACATTTCGCGTTATAACGGAACTAATTGTTGTTCTCGGACGAATTTTATCAACAGCTACACGGTTCTATTGAACCTCTTTTGGCTTCCTGGTTCCCAATACGCCTAAATCCACACAGTTGCCCAATCCACCAAAACTGTCCAATCTGACTATCATATATGATATGACTAATGTGTTCCTTTTTTCTTTCTAAATACCCTCAAAACACCCCCTAAAATTAACCTCTAATACCCGCAAACAATCTCCCCCAAATACCCTTAAAACACCACCTAAAATTAACCTCGAATACCCCAAAAAATCTCATCCTAATACCCTCAAAACACCCTTAAAATTAACATCTAATACCCCCAAACAATCTCCCCCAAACAAGCTCAAAATACCCCCCAAAAATTACCCTCTAATACCTCCCAACAATTTCCCCCCGAATACCCTCAAAACACCCCCTAAAATTAACCTCTAATACCCCCTAAAATTAACCTCTAATACCCCCTAAAATTAACCTCTAATACCCCCTAAAATTAACCTCTAATACCCCTAAAATTAACCTCTAATACCCCTAAACTATCTCCCCCAAATACCCTCGAAACACCCCCTAAAATTAACCTCTGAATCAAACAATCCTACCCCAACAAATCTTCCCACAATACCCTCAAAACACCCCTAAAATTACCTCTAATACCCCGCAAACACACTCCCGCCAAATATCCTTAAAATCACGCACCTTAACAATTAACCTCGAATACCCCAAACAATCTCCTCCAAATACCCTCAAAACACCCCCAAAAATTAAAATCTAATACCCCCAAACAATTTTACCCCAAATACCCTCAAAATACCACCAAAATTACCCTTTAATACCTCCCAACAATGTCCCCCCGAATACACTCAAAACACCCCCTAAAATTAACCTCTAATACCCCTAAACTATCTCCCCCAAATACCCTCCAAACACCCCCTTATATTAACATCTAAAACCCCCAAACAATCTCCCGCAAATACCACAAAACACCCCCATAAAATTAACCTCTAATACCACAAAACAATCTCCCCTAAATATCCTCAAAAAACGCCTACCTAATGGCCCAAACAAGCTCCCCCAAATAAATTGTAACTTATCTCCCAAACACCCCTAACTGATCCCCCATTCTCTAATACCCTCCAAACAATCCCTCCTACCCCTATCCCCTCCCCTACCACCACACCACCTCCCCCAAACCAACTTGATTGCTAAAATGCTTAACCCACCTTAAAAAAAAAAAAAAAAAAAAAAAAATTCCCCTAATACCCCAAAAACACCTACCATTAAACAACAAGATTGGGTCCAATCCCCGTTTTTCTTTTGTTCTTTGATGATCCTTTGATTTCGACGTCAAAATGAACGTATCCCTAAACAGGGTTTATATTCAAGGCGATGATCGACCCCTATGGAACCACATGCTGAGCACACATAATTTAAGTTTGTGTAAACTAAACTCGGATGTTGAATGTGTGGGAGGGGGATGATGTAAGGGGGCGCCGGGTTTGTGGACTATGGATATAGCGACCATCTGTACGACGTTCAGAGACATACATTAGAGACTCTAATTGAGGGTCCGTTATCATCACGGGAGATCGCCATTAATCCGTCGTAGGAAGCGCTTTTCCCTCCCTCGAGGCTTTATCACCATCCCGCTTCTGATCTACCATTTAATATATTGTCTTCAACGAGATAAACACCCTTTGATGAACGCCTCTCAGCCTCTCCTAGTCTAATGAGAAAATACCAGACCAAGAAAAAGCACCCGCGAATGGTCATTAGCGCTCAAAATATTCAGTGACTTAATTAAAACCTTAAAAGGACCAGAAAAACAGAATATTTTAATTTTCAATTAACACTATATCTTGAGTTATAATTGATTTTTTTTTTGCACACATTAATTTAATTTTAAAAATTCAAATTTTATTTAATTCCTTCAAGAGCAATAAAATAGTGGCCCCTAGATAGAGAAGAACACGCACATTATAAAAGGAATGATGAAAGGTAACATTTTAAAACTAAAAGAAAGAAAATAACTCCAACAGTATAATTTATAGATGCAAGAATTTAAAATTTGGAACTTCATATCTGACATCTGGCGAGTAAGATAAAAAAGATAAGATAAAGAAAAAAGATGATAAAAATGATAGATGTAGAGTCCAACTAAGGATGGATGTAGAGGAACCTATTGATGGATTTAGAGTCCACCTATAGATTGTACCATAAAGTTGGATTTTGGAAATGGGCGACTATAGCAAATTGGGCCTATTTTTGAACCTAAACTGGCCACCTTGTTCAGGGGCGGACTGGCCCGTGGACAGAACCCACCCGCGCCCCCCCAAGAATACATAGAGGCGGCACCCCCCGGGTCGTTTTTTTTTGCTCAGTGTCTCCCAAACTGTAGGCGCGCCCCCCTAGGGGCTTACGCCCGTAAGCTGTCCCCAGGGGGGTGTGGGAAAGCTCAAGATTTTTTTTTTGTGTGGAAATATCCCCAAAAATTCGTGAAAAACGTCAAAATCAACATTTGTCAAAAAAAGCCTAATGTTTGTCGTCAAAAAACCTCAAAATCACAGTAAAGCCAAAACTTCGCAAAAACCTCAAATCAACATTGTGTAAGCCTAATTTTCGTCAAAAACTCAAAATCAACATGAAGCCCATTTTTCCAAAAACCTCAAAATCAACATTTAAAAGCCAAATTTTCGTCAAAATACCTAAAACCTCGCAATCAACAAGCCAAATTTTCTTCAAAAACCTCAAAGTTAACATTTTTAAAGCCTAATTTTCTTACAAAAACCTCAAAATTAACTTTTAAAAAGCCTAATTTTCGTCAAAAACCTCAAAATCAACATTTTGTAAAACCTAATTTTAGTCACACAAAAAAAAAAAAAAAAAAAAAAAAAATTAAAATCAACATTTATGATGCCTAATTTTCGTCCAAACACCTCATATTCAACATTTATAAAGCCAAATTTTCGTCAAAAACCTCAAAAATAACATTTATAAATGCCTAATTTTCTTCAAAAAACCTCAAAATCAACTTTAAATTGGCAAGAGTTTTTTTTTGTCAAAAACCTCCAAATCATGGTTTTAAGAGCAATTGTTTTTTTGTCAATAAATCTCAAAATCAACATTTTAAAACCCAAATTTCATTCAAAACCCTCAAAGTTAACATTCAAAACTTTAGGGGGGAGCGGGGCGCACTGTGAAAAAGTTTGGGAATCTCTGTTTTTGCTGAATATATTTTTCTAAGAGCCAATTTTCTGCGCCTCCCCAACCGGGCGCCCCCTTAACTGAAAACCCACCCACACCCTAAGGTCCCAGTCCGCCCCTGACCTTGTTATTCCACAAAGTAGAGTAGATCGCTCATCGACGATACCTGAGCTCAATACGATTTTTTTTATTTTATCTTTTGAACCAAATTCTAAAAACAAAGGTTTTACGATTCCTGGAACAGTTTTAAAATAAAAGAGATTTGAAGCTTTTATTCCTTTTGAAAAAACTCGTCCAAAAGTAAGCCTCAAAGTACAAGGGGCTTTTTTGTGTGTGTAAATAACGATCCTGAATCGTGTTTCCAACGTATTCAAGTCACGTCTAAAGCATTTATTAAGAATTCCGGGTGTAAAACTGACTCGAGAAATATTTTAGGTAAATTTCACAATTTAGCATCACATCACTGTATGAAGAGGGCGTTTGAAAAGGGATCAAAATCGTTTTCGTATTACCACAAGAGGTTGAGGGGGAGCTCGGAATTAAACCCTCGTTTCTCCTTTCAAGTACGCGAACACGTCAAAATAATAAATTAAAGTTAAATATTTTCTCATATTTATAACACAAAAAAAATTTAATTAGTCTGTCTAAAAGGGTTTTAACGAGGATAAAAATGAATAATTAGAGAGATATATTTTTCATGGTTTATATATGGGAGTGTCACTTAAAATCTAGTCCCTTGAAAAGCAATCTAAACGCAATTAGTGTAAGGCCATTAGTTGGCCGGTTTCTGCGGTCTGTCCTCTGTTATGTTATGTCTGTTAACAAAAGGGGGAAATGGGACGATCTGACAGCCCGTCTGGGTCATTAACGTACAACGTTTTTAAAAAAATAACGATATTTTTTAGTTTTTATTTATTTTTAATAAGTTTTTTTCGAAAAGAGGATGAAACAGAATGAGCGAAATCGCTGGAGAGGATAAGGTAGCTTTGGGAAAGTAAAGAAAGGCAAAGGTTTGGTGGATGAGGAAGCTAGATAGTTAGGGGGGGATTTTAAGGATACAATAGGAGTTCGGGATTAGCAAATTGTAAGGGTAGTTGATGAAAGATGCCAGATTCTAGATGCAACTGCGGACTGGGACCTTAGGGTATGGGTGGGTTTTCAGCTAAGGGGCGCCAGAATGGTTTTGAATGTTAACTTTAAGGTTTTTGGATGAAATTTGGGTTTTATAATGTTGATTTTGAGGTTTTTGACAAAAGAAATTGCACTTAACGTTGATTTTGAGATTTTTTGACAAAAATATTTGCTCTTATAATCATGATTTTGAGGTTTTTGACAAAAAATTGTCAACTTAAAGTTGATTTTGAGGTTTTTTACGAAAATTAGGCTTTAAAATGTTGATTTCGAGGTTTTTTGACAAAAATTTGGCTTTTTAAATGTTGA
>JAGWEN010001808.1:0-11210 GCA_018703685.1 Orius laevigatus | reverse complement strand
CTTTTCCGGCTGAAGAAGAAGAGTTTTGCGAGGCGGGTGTTTTTTACACGGAGGGTTTTTGTACGGATACCCTTTATATTTATGAATTGAACTCATGAGATATTCGCAAGTTAATATTCCGACGTCCTACACATAACATCGTTTCTCGACCGTTTGAGAACAATATATATCATTATGGACATTTTTTCACATCTATTATTGGGTTTTTATAATGTTAATTATGCAATTGTGCGATATTGAAGAGAAATCAATTTCGTATCGAAACCTTGGGGTTTCAACGAGGAACCTGACAGGGCTGAAATTTCATCAACTCCATTTGCATACGTTGAAAGTTTAGGGGGCGTATTAATATGCGCGCGTGGCTTAAGTTATGATTAAATTTCAAAGATGAATTTTCAACCGAGTTGTAAAAACAATGAAAATCAACTGTTTTAAGACCTGTTACTTTTTCAAAAAGA
The DNA here is from genome assembly GCA_018703685.1 of Orius laevigatus. Lineage (NCBI taxonomy): Eukaryota > Metazoa > Arthropoda > Insecta > Hemiptera > Anthocoridae > Orius > Orius laevigatus. The sequence goes on along the minus strand of JAGWEN010001808.1, from coordinate 10,752 downwards.
AAGTTATTTGTATTACCCTAAGAAGATAGGGCTGAGGAACGCGGCAGCATTCCGCCTCCCAAAGAATGTAACTCCAGTAAAACATCACCTGGATAAAAGTGTTCTTATCTGTCGATAAATGGTCAAAAATCTGTCTAAAAACTGTCATAATAGGTCCATTTGCCATGAAAATGGTCTTTCCTTGTCGAAAAAGGTTCAAAATCAGGTGAAAAGGGTCTTATATTTTCTAAATGTATCAAAATCAGGGTGAGAAGGGGTTATCTTCAAAAAGGATAAAATCTGTCTAAAAGGTGTCTTCTCTTGTTAAAAGTTTAAAATCTGGCTGAAAAGGGTGTTTTCTTGTCGAAAAAGGTCCTTAATCTGTCTCAAAAGTGTCTCATCTTCTCCGAATGTATAAAAAAACAGGCTGAGAAGGTCTTATCTGTCAAAAAGGTTCAAAAATCTGGCTGAAAAGGGCGTTGTTGTCGAAAAAGCTCAAAAATCTGTCTAAAAAGTTACATATCTTGTCCAAATGTATCAAATCAGGCTGAAGAATAGTTTCATTAGTAAAAATGTTCGAAATCTGGCTCAAAATGGTGTTTTCTTGTCAAAAAGGTTCGAAACTTGGCTGAAAAGGGTCTTATCTTGTAAAAAAAAGTTCAAACTCTGGCTGAAAAGGGTATTTTGTTATCGAAAAGGCTCAAAATTTGTCTAAAAAGTTACTTATCTTGTCCAAATGTATCAAAATCAGGCTGAGAATGGTTTAATCTTGTCAAAAAGGTTCGAAATATGGCTGAAAAGTGTCTTATCTTGTCAAAAAAGGTTCGAAATTTGGCTGAAAAGGGTCTTATCTTGTCAAAAAGGTTCAAAATCTGGCTGTAAAGGGTATTTTGTTATCGAAAAGGCTCAAAATTTGTCTAAAAAGTTACTTATCTTGTCCAAATGTATCAAAATCAGGCAGAGAATGGTTTTATCTTGTCAAAAAGGTTTGAAATCTGGCTGAAAAGGATCTTATCTTGTAAAAAAGGTTCAAAATCTGGCTGAAAAGGGTATTTTATTATCGAAAAGGCTCAAAATTTGTCTAAAAAGTTACCTATCTTGTCCAAATGTATCAAAATCAGGCTGAGAATGGTTTAATCTTGTCAAAAGGTTCGAAATATGGCTGAAAAGGGTATTTATATCGAAAAGGCTCAAAATTTGTCTAAAAAGTTACCTATCTTGTCCAAATGTATCAAAATCAGGCTGAGAGACTGGTTTTATCTTGTCAAAAAGGTCCGAAATTTGGTTGAAAGTGTCTAATCTGTCACAAAGGTTCGAAATTTGGCTGAAAAGGGTCTTATCTTGTCAAAAAGGTTCAAAATCTGGCTGTAAAGGGTATTTTGTTCTCTAAAAGGCTCTAAATCTGTCTAAAAAGGGTCTTATATTGTCAAAATATATCAAAATCAAGCTGAAAAGGGTCTTTCAGTGTCAAATAAGTTAAAAATCTGTCTAAAAAGTGTCTTATCTTGTCGAAATATATCAAAATTAGTCTGAAAAGGGTGTTATCGTGTTAAAAAGGTTCGAAATCTGGCTGAAAAAGGTCTTATCCTGTCAAAAATGCTCAAAATCCGGCTGAAAAGAGTCTTATCTTGTCAAAAGGGCTCAAAATCTGTCTGAAAATTGTTTTATTTTGTCCAAATGGATCTAATTCATGCTGAGAAGGTTTTTATCCCGTCAAAAAGGCTCAAAAATACACAAAATTTCAAAACTACACAATGCGTAAAATCACGCACAATACGTACCATGGTCACCTTGGGGGTTCCACTTCCATAACCACCAGACCAGACCTTTTTCTCGAAATTTTTAAAAAAAATTTTCTTATTTTCTTAGAAAGCATTTGTAAATTAAACTTCGAGATATGAACTTTTGTGTTGAGGAAAGAAATGGTCTATCTTTGGAAGGATGTGAAAGGGCCGTTTTTGGACAAAGCGAAGCCGAGGCGAATGGCAGATTGTCTAAAATGGGAGATGATGTAAAGAATATTTGCCGTCCTCGTATAGGGAGAAGGGAGGTTTTAAGATGAAGGATGGGATGACAAACAATCCGAGCCTCCTTCCACGTCCTTGGCCTCAAAGAATCCCTCCGCCCTCCCACTTATCAAATTACAAGCTCCTCATTTCTCGCCCTACCAAAAACGGCGAATAATCACCCGGAATATGCAGAAGAATTTGAACACTTCCCTTCTTACGTATTATAACTTGAGGGAACATTCCTGCCCTCTCCGAGGTAATTAATTTAGTTTCATGCCTGTATACGTTAACGTCTGGCACAACCGGATTAGTTATATCGGTTCGCTGCTTGTTAATTAAGCCTTAAGAAGATAAATTACCTAAAATTCAAAATAGTCACAAGAGGTGCTTTTCACTATAAACAGCTCCTTTAGGACCAAAGTTTACACAAATTTGGACAAGAATTTCGTCATAATTTCGTGGATATTTGATGATGGATCGCTTTCTTAACATGATGAGTTCCTTTTTGTCACTTACGATGAATCACGTTTAAATATCATATTAAAATAAGCTTATTTTGACGACATTGATGTATCGTTTTGATATCGAGATAGTCGACAAGTTTCGGTGGGTGATGACACATAGATCATCCCTCTTCTTACCCAGTGTGTAGTTGACGTGTAAAGTTAACAGTTGGATTAAACCGTTTCCTTTGCCCTCGCCGTTGTAAAGGTCACTGCTTCAAAAGGTCGTTTGCGATTATCAATTTCCATCAGTACGAATTTATGAGAAAAAGTGTATGTAACCAAAATAATATAACTTTGAGCAATCCAGGACTCCAACTCGGATGAGCTTCCTGCGATGCCTCCCCTTACATGGTGCGGATCGACTTGAAATTTTAGAGCTTGTTCTTATCATGTTCACCTAGATTTGCTACAAATTTAGGTAAAGGGTTCACGCGTGGGCTGAGAAACGTATTCAGAAATGAACATTCAACTCAAATCAATAGCGTCACAAAAGAGGGGAGCCTCAAAATTTTCCTCCAAATGTCTCATGAAAAGCCCCTCCTCAAATCTACCTTAGCATCCGGATTCCAGCCAGTGTTCAACACTAGCAGAGTAGGGTTACCATTTCCACGGGAGTATTAAAAAACACCCTAAAAATCAATCTAAAAAAAGGCGTAATTTGTTCATAAAAATTAATATCCTAGTATAATGGGCCCCTAGTGCCCAAAAATGATCGACAAATCAGCTAAAAAAGGGACTATTTGTCGTACAAAAATATCGATAGTTCACATGGGCCACATAGTGCCAAATAGATCAAAAATCAAGCCAAAAAAGGGCCCTATTGTCGAAAAAATATCTAGTGGCCCCTAGCGCCCAAAAAGGATCATCAAGCCTACAAAAGGGCCCTATTGTCGTGTTCAGTAAAAAAATCTAGCTAAATGCGGCCTCTAGTGCCAAAAAATGATCAAACAAACTGCTGTAGAAAGGGCCCTATTAACTTCGTAAAAAACAAAATACTGGTTGAAACCTAAGGGCCCCACGAGTAGACCAGTGCCCGCGGTGACTAGCGACGCCCTGACTCAAATATACGTTTTCACTCAGCTCCGTGTGACCAATTTATTCAAAATAGGCATAAAATTTTGTTTATATGATCACAACAAGCCCTGAAAATATCTTCAAGTCGATTAATCGAACCGAAGCTAAGCGTCCCCACACATATTTAACTCCCCTTCAGCCCGCCAGCATCTAATCCTGCAAGAATCTACGCTACCGACGAATCTATCCGATCCGATCTAATATTAGCATAATTGAAATCAGCTCGTCAATCCAAACCTACGAGATAACAACCTGTTTTTCAAAATTTCACGTTTTGCTGGAAAATTGCTTTCTTCTAATTTCTCCGAGGAAAAGTCGAAAAAACACTGCTCCCTAACAGCACGTAGTTTCAAAAAGAATGAGAACGCGCTTTTCAAAAAGAATATTCCGACCATTTTTAGTGCCAAAACGAGGAAACTACTGTTGGGCATCTTCCCCTCACTCGCACACTGTTAGAAATTGGATGTCGATCCCCTTAACACTTCAGAAAGGTAATATTCAATTCAACATATTCCGTTTCTCAGCTCCCTGAGGACCATGATTACTTAAAATTTGGCACTTTATATAATATGACACAAAAATGCTTTGAAATTTCAAGTCGATGCCGTCAAAACTGAGCTGATACGCTATAGTGGCGTCAAAAATTGTCACTCGAAATTTCCTGGTCTCTGAATCGTGGATGATGGAATGATGAAAATAGATAAATATTGATGTCCATTAGATGGGCGGCGAGATGTAGACTCATAAGGCGGACTATTTTACATTGGTCAAACACTCGTGTGCTAATACTGGCTTGAGAGACCATTCCAAGTTCAGTACAACCCTCTCTCCCTGGAGAGAGAAATTGAAATACCTAATGTGGCTACTCGATCTACAATAAAACGTGTTCACGAATGCACCCCTATAATTAGACGATTTTACGAGGTTTTCTTATGGGAAATGATGAGCGTTCTATTTATAAGCGAGCAAACTTTCACGGTGGCACTGGCACATCATTTATTCTCAGCATAATTAACATGGACTTTATAATACGGAGTCCCTTCAGGGGGGCACAACCCCCGCGTTCGCGACTAAACGGGGAGTGGACCCGGAGATATACTGATATATTGGTAATTGCCTCCATCGATATTCGTAATTAAGCCCCTCTGTACCGTCCAATCAAATATGTTGAACGACGTGCTATGAAAATTTATTCGGACGAAAAAGAAAAAATCTATCAACTTCGTAGTGGAAAAATGATATACAAATCAGACCAAATTCGGAGACTGTATTCAGAGGGCAAGAAAAAAGGAATACACTGCAGAGATATGGCCCACTTTAAGGCGAACGACTAATCAAGTGGCTCTATTCAAAGACGGAATATTAGATTTTGTCAGTATACTACTCATGGCCTTTCTCAGCTCCCCTAAAACCGATCGACTTGAATTTTCAGGACTTCTAGTATGCATATAAAGAAGATTGTGCAAAAATTTCAAGATGCGATCGCGTCCAAAGGATGCTGAGAAATGGTTCAGAGGATAGGGAGTGATGGGGAGGGACAGAGGGTATGGGAGAGTGGGGGGTAGGTTGGGGCCAGGTGGGGATTTTATAAAGTCTCTAGTTATGGGTTCCTACCAGCAATTATAGTCCAGCTCAATCTAAGCTGCGGGGAAAAAACTAAAGATATTGGTTCTCCGCGAATGTAGGGGTTATGTCCACTTGATTAACCAACTAAAACAGGGTCCCCTACCGTACGTGAGGAAAAGCGTCAGAGCGTGTTAAGGTGCATTTTTTCGTTTTTGTACTGCAATATCTCAAAAAACCGTAGGTCGTAGCGAAATAATTATTAGTACTAAAGTAAAGATAATAAATTGCTACAATTTTGAGCAAATATATATTTTTTCGTAGGACCAAACGTTTCTGAGCTACGAGGTCTCAAAAACCGGGTTTCTATCTGACTCTAAGAGACAGAAAGACATCATTAGATCGAAAAAAGTGAGTACCTATAAAAGTGTAGAGAATTAATTATCTTTAAAAACAACTACTCTCAAAAACAATTAACGATCAGATCAGGCAGGGGTAAGGGTAAATTTAAAAGAAGTTCAAAACTTCATTGAAAAATTGAAATTTCATAAAATTTTATAATAAAACAAAATTAATAGCCTATAAAATTTATTTTGCTGCAAATTGATTAATAGATACTTTGTAAGACCAACGTTCCTGAGCTACGAGTCGACAAAAAGCGGATTTCGAGCTTTTCCTATGATAAACGTCAGATTTTAGAAAAGTCGGGAAAAAACTGAAGGAAGGGGATGGAGTTTTGAGGACATACTATCAAAAAAGCGTACGTACTAAAGTAAACGTTCGATATAAAGAACTCAATTCCGTCTTTAAATCAACATTGAAAAGCGCAATTAACGACAACATGTAGGGTGGGTAATTTACTATGTCATATTTGCAGAGCAAGATTTAATAACTTGTAATTGTTGTGAGCGTTAGGTTTTAAAGTAATAAATTCACTACAACTTATATCAGTACACTTTTATGATTAGATGACGTCTTCTAGTCTTAGAGGTCAAATAGCGAAAACCCCGCGTTTTTTGCGACCTCGTAGCTCGACACTTTTCGGTCTACATCATATTGGGTCAAAATTATAGCACGATTTAATACCTTAAATTTGTACTAAAAATTATTCGCCCTACGACTAACGTTTTGCGTAGATATTGTCATGAAAAAACGACATATCACCTCAAAAACGGCTTAGACACTTTTCCCTAAGGTTCGGTATGGGATTTTTTTTGTGGTTAATGAGTCAGGGACCAACCCTACACATTTCCGTAGAGTAAACAAAATACCTTTTTCTTTCTTTCGCCCTTTTCGGGCTTAGATTGACTGGACTATAGCGAGATTCTCGTAAAAAAGAGAACGACAATTGGCGGATTCCGAAGGAAAGCAGCGCTATCGGAGTCGGCCTCACCGGCCTTTCATGCCTTTTTTATGCCACTGACAAACTTTGGGCTGAATTTGTTATAATATTTAAATGGTTAAACAAGACAGTTGTCCTATCTAACACGGCTGACTACCCTAATTACTCCCGTGCTGTTTGCTTAATTTAATTGTTTTATATGACCCACTTACGCTTTGTGTTTTTAAAGCCTTTTTACCCTCTATAAGTTTAAAACTACTAACATGACGTAAAGATAATTTACGTTCTAATGACATTACCTAGTGACTTTTATTAGTCGAGTGTGTGTTTTCTACCAATGCGGTGGTGTAAGAAAAAGAGGGTAAAGTATGAGCGAGGATGAGCAGTGACCATTGTCAGAATCACTGTTAGCTACAGAGCTCAGAACACGCCATTCCGGCGAGAACTCCTACTTTCATTAGGAAAAGAGAAAAAAAGCTGCGATAGTGACCTTCTCTTTATGTTTACAGGAAATCGATATGAAGGCTTCAAGCGTGTCCTGGACACCTATCTCTGAGGCCTGCACCCCTGATGACTGTCGCGAGGCACATTTTCTCTCGTTTTCAACCGACCCCCTACTCAGCCTCTCCGCAGACTGTCCACACACACAATACACTCGCCTAAACAGCAGTTAAATTGCCTCGCACTATTCAGACAGGTTGTCACTAATCTATTAAGCTCTTGATAGTCAGAACTGTAACCCTCAAGATAAGCTTATAAATCCAAAACTTCTGACGTTAATTTCACAGTCCTTCACAATTTCAACTAATTTACTGCCCTATATGTTCTTTAAACAAGACTTTTACATAATTATGTTTATTTCATTTTTCCACGCACCGATATAAAAAGCTAAAAATTACTCTATTACGACTTTTTCAAAGACAATACTTTTCTAAAAGTTCTGGCTCGCTGAATATGAGATCGTAAATATATTTTTATTTAAAATATTGTGAAAATAACCCTTTTTGCATCATTTAGATTATGGACGAAAATGCGCCAATTCGTAATCACACAAAAAACCGCGACCGCAAAAAGTGTTAAAACGTCGATAAAAAAGAGCACAACTGTAGGTATAAATGTGCACACGATATGAAGATGTTTTCGGATTTGTTGGGTCATGACTTTGTTGTGAGTTCGGGTTAAATGGGACCCTGGATGCTGTTATAAATGTTTCGTCGATCTGCGTTTATGAAGGCTCGCTGTGGCCTTATGATACGAAATAATTCACATATGAGATATTTACGACGTATAAAAAGGTGTAAGCGGATCCGTACATCAAAATTCTACCAAGTGTGCGAGAGAGAGAGACAGATGCCCAAACGTAGTTTCCTCGTTTTGGGACACTAAAAATGGTCGGAAAAATATTTGTTTGAAAAGCGTGTTCTCATTCTTTTGGAAAAACTACGTGCTGCTGTAGACAATTTTCCGGAAAAATTTGCCTAGGGACAATAGAAAAAGCCAATCCACCCAAAACTGAAATTTTGAAAAACAGGTTGTCATCTTGTGTAGAGTTTGACGTGTATTTCAAACATGCTAATATAAGAGCGAGCGGATGAATAGATTCGTCGGTACGAGTTTTAAGGAGTAGATGCTGTGGAATGTTATAAATGTGGAAACGCAAAGATGACATCATCAATCTTTTCTTTCAAGGTCTTCGAAGCTTCTACACACGGCTAAATTTTTTTCTTTTTCGTGTCTCTCTCTTGTGAGAGGTAAGTAGATTTTTTTCCATTTCATAATAATATTTATAGCCCAGGCATATTAGGATCAAAAAAGGGCAGTCGTTAGCGGGAATTAGGTACAGTCGTAATCTATATTTATGTTTTGTGGGTCGCTGATTACGAATCTGAATGTTTGCACACACAAAAATTTCGCCGGAACCTTGTTCAAAACTGCAAAAAAGTCAAAATTTTGGCAATTTTGAGGTTTTTTGGATGATATATCTCAAAAACCATTGATTAAGCAACTTTACTACTCAGTACAAAAATGAAAGACTCATAAAATTTACGGTAAAATTCATATAAGATTGCTGAAATTTGCTAGGGAAACAGCCGTTAGAGTGAGCCCTAAAAAGGTCAACATTTCAAAAACGGTAAAACACCCATTGCCACGTGCTATTTTAGAAATGAGCCCCATCTCTCTATTTGATACTATGTATACGATGATATCAAATTGTATTAATTACATCGGATAATACTAGTACCATACTAATACACCTTGGCAAAGGGAAAATGTTATTTATCTTTCTCTCCACCCCATTTAACTCCCGGAACCCGCAGCATCTAAGCCTAAAAATCTCGCACCGACGAATCTATCCATCCGATTCGTCTTAATATTAGCATATTTGAATCAGCTCGTCAAACCTACACCGCGGAATGATCATACTGTTTTGCAAAAATAAAGTTTTGCGGAAAATGTATTTCTATTTTCCAAAGAAGAACTTTTTCGTGCAAAAACTGCTCTTAAACAGCACGTAGTTTTCCAAAAGAATGAGAACGCGCTTCAAAAAAAAAAATTTCCGACCATTTTTTAGCCACAAAACGAAGAAACTAATTTGGGGGGGATAGTGCTGCGATCTCTGAATGAGAAACAAAACAACTCTGATGGGAAAATCCCCCTTAAAAAATACTTTTTGCTATTTTGCCTCCCAAAAAGTGGGTTACTAAAAAAGTTATGCTTTGGAAGAACCAAAAATTCTCATAAAACTCAGGTCGTTTCAATTCGTACAGCAAAACAATAATGCTTTAAAATTTTAAAAACAATGTGAATTAAGTAATAAAAAAGTAATATGTTCTGCTGGGGAGTTTGGAATAGAAAATACGAGTGGAAATATACCCGGACGAAAGGGTTTCGATTAAATTTTCAGACGAATTTTCTTCCCTTTTTAGGTCCAGAGAGACGGTGATTGATTCGTGTGTACACTTTCTGGTGAAACGTTCCCTCTAACTGAAAAGCCTCTCGGAATTAACTTAAGGGTTAAGCTTTTTCTCTTTCTCGCGACGCATTCAAACTGTCTTCGGAAAAGAGTGAAAATGAGGGTAAAAACGTCGAAAGAATAAGTGAAATATCGGCGCCTTAAATTGGATAAAGGTGACTTTACATGGAAAAACGTCATAGGCTACAAGAACAGAAGCCATTCTCTATTCCAACGTCAAGAATAAATTACTTTTTCATAACTGATATTTCTCTAATATGCAAATAGAGGCTTATAAAAGCTGTTTGTCTTTTAGGTAGATTCTTTCAGAAAATTACCGAGTGCAATGGGAGGCAGTGAGTCTCAGATTCAAAATTTTTTTTTTTTTCATATAGGATCCCAATAAATATTGGCTCTATCCTCAACGCTTTAATTAAAACAAGAAACTCCTCAGATGATGTGTGAGAAGAAAAATATGAATCCGAATGCAATAGGATGTTTGTAGAATGATGAATGAAAAGGGGGGGAAAAGGCCTCGGGGTGCCGATAGCGTTATGGAGACGTCGACCTACGTCATGGGAGACTTTGCAAACCCCCCCCACTCTTGTGATCTGTTAGCCCCTAGTGTTCCCCTATAAAACACTCACGACTCGTCAAAAAAATTCGATGAAAACTTTTTTTAAACATTTCACCCATTCTTTAGTCTAAACCAATTCGGAAGAGTGAAGAAATGAAGTCCCTAATGACCAAAAGTGCTTTTTTAGAGATTATTCTTTTAAAATATGATCAAAACGCGATTTAATTCGGTCTCGTTTTTTAGGAGACGACTTTATTTCCCAAGCTGAAATTGTATTCGAGTGATGATTGTAATCCTAATGCGCTCTCTCATTCCCTTTCTCTTTGTAAAAAAAATAAAATATAGCGGAAAATGATAAGTAGTGTAACAAAAAAGGTTCTCTCGAAGTCCAATTAAAAATTGTTTGCTTTTATCCATCGAAATGAGTTAAAGAAAAACTCTGGGGGTAAATTTGTACAAATCTAGGAAACGCGGCCAGCTTTCCGACCCGCCGCCGAAATAGAGGATTTCGTGTGAAAAACAACGATATTCACTACATCCCCCCACCAGTGATAGTGGGCTAAATGGTATTTACAATTACGAATACGAATGTATAGGTCATATTTGTAGGCAAATTTAAAACCTATAATTTTGTTTTGAGGGTGTTTTTAAAGGTAATTAAATTCTCTACAACCTTTCAATTACAGTAAGTTTTTGATTAGAATGACGTCTTCTGTCCTTAGAGTGTCAAATAGAAAACCCGGTTCTTT
>JAGWEN010001807.1:0-11261 GCA_018703685.1 Orius laevigatus | reverse complement strand
TAAGACGTTTTGGGTCAAAAATGTCCAATTTCCTCTTAATCAAAAACTTCACAGCACCCAGCTCGAAAAACCTTTCCAACTCAAAAAGATCCAGTTTTTCAGATAAAATGCGTCATTCACAAATGCGCTTCAAAAGAGGACCAGACACTTGCGAGTATTATTACACATACAATAGTGATAACATTTGCGATATATTGTCGAAGAAAATATGCCTTGGGAGAACTCATGAAACAAACCGATTTCCCAAGGAAATGCCCTATGAAAAAAGTAAGTTTTCAATAAGACATATTCTAATTAGTTGTTCAAGGGAATTTATTCTCTGGACGGTGTTGAATTTGATGCGTCGGATATGTTAAACTTTCCCTCCTCTATGGATATTGGAAAGTAAGATCGAGTGGAAAGCAAAACGGAAAGCTGTTCTTTTGCAGCATCGCCGAATTCGGAATTTCGAAGAAACAAGCTAAAAGGAGACGCCAAAAAATTAAAATTAAATGTAAATTACATTAATTACTACTATTGCAACATTTAATTTTCTTATATTCTGTATCGGCGCTATGGAGAGTCAAAACTCAATATGGGTAAAACTTTTTCTCACTTTGCCTGAGGGCCGATCAGCTTTTTTACTACAGAAGTCTTTCTTAGTTGTCGTCTTCTTTAGTATGATGAGAGAGAGGGAGGGGGCACATAAAAATTTCAAGTCTTGAGTCTTCTTCACTCATACTCTGTCTTTGAAAATCGCCCTATGTTATCGGAATCGGTCACCTTTTCATCAATTCCAGAGTGAAAAGGCGAAATGATCTAACAAACTGATTATGGTATTCACAATCATCAATTAGAAAATTTAAAATTCTGACAGCTTTCCAATGTTTACAGGAGGTTTACAAAAGAAGCCGCTTGGAACGCTAGTGTAACCAGTTTTCGCTTCTCTGAGTTTTGGAGTGTCAATTTTTGTCTAAATTGACCTCTAGTTCTCAATTATAGTGGAAGGTTCTAGTTTGGCAGCATAAGAAATGAAATCTGATTATTGTTTTCATAAAATTTTATTTCTTATTGAATAATTTGATACTACGATGTAATGAAGGAAAAGGGAGGGGAAAAAAGTCGGAGAGGACAATAATATCGAAACGACACGCAAGGGTCGATAATCGGAGCCTGAATTATCGTAATGACTCCGTTTCACGTTTTCATTCAGATGTAACGAACCGTTTTATATTCCTATCAACTATCGCCATGGTAAAATCTTGGAGCCGGAAACGTCTTTTTTTTTATTCTCGACAGAATTTCCTTTTGCACGCAATTAGCATTAGAGATCGGTTATTCAGCATCGGTACCAATTACGCTCTAAGACGGGAGGGAAATTTTATAATAAAATGTTACTTTGACTAGTCTGATATTCAATGCACGGAAGCAGCAGAGATAAGACGATTGACACGTCGGAAAACTGGGAGGGACTCTTTAAGCGGGAAGTGAACAGAGGAAAAAAAGTTAACAAGTCGATGTGGCGGAGGGTAGAATAAAAGCGTCCGGGAAGAACTAGCGGTGCTTTCGCCGCATATCAATCGCAAAACCATCAGCCAGGGGATATTATCGGGGAACTTTAACCGGAACGTGAAAGCCCGCTCTTGAGTACTCGAAGGGGTGGAGAAGAAGGAAAAAAGTGCTCTATGAAAGTAAGGAGTCGAACGTTTTAGATTTTCCTTTCATATAACTCTCATAACGTCTTCTCAAACAATTGAATACTTTGCGGCTTTCACGTTTTTGTCCCTTTATAAAGGATTCAGACTCCCAAAAAGTTACATCAAAAATCAACCTTAGTTACTTCTAGAACTAAAATTTCGCTCTTTTAATTTTGTAACATCAGTACATAGTGCCCTATCCAGCAAAAGTGTTTCAAACAGTCCATCATGTTTTTGAAAAGTGCCAACAAATGCTCTTCCAGCATAACCTTTGGCAGCCAAAGAACCTCGACTTTTCAGTTTTCCTCATAAAACTCGAAAACGGTACGTATTTGAGGAAAACAACTTAAAGTGAATTAAAGAAGACAAATTCTGCGTCGATTAAAAAAAGTTTGCCAAAATTGGTCCAGTAGACAAGTTTTACAGACGATCAAAAAACTTCAATTTAATATATGCTTGGTAAGATATGTAAACCCCAATGAATATTTAAATATAAATCGGCTAAACTTTAAATAACTTTTTTCTAACTTTTATAAATTATAAATCAATTTTTAGTCCTCCTCCTATTCTTGGCGTCTTCGGAAGTATGGAAATCTCAACATCCGCACAGAACCACAATTTTCCTCCACTTTTCCCTGAATTTCTCGTCTTCCAATATCCATGCATTAAAGGAATAGTTGATAGTTGGTAGTATCAAGTGGCGCTTGGTCAATCAGATAGACACCCTTTAAAAATTAAATAATTATTTGGTTAATTCATGGACTTTTACTTTTTTTATGGACAAGACAAGGTCAAGTTGGTCGACTCGAGAAATCCACTCCAGGGCAATGTTTTTTGTGACTGATAAATCGCAAAACTTGTCCGTGTTGTATGTGTAGTAGTACTCGCACGTGTCAGGTTCGTCTTTCGAAGCGCATTTACGCATAACGCTCTTTAGCTAAAAAACAAACTATTTTATTGTAGTACTCTGATGTGGAACAAGAGATTAAAACACAATATATATTAAACTAAAATTATCCAGGAACTCCAGGCTATGGTAGTTTTTCTTAGAAATAATAGCATTTTAATATCGAGTTTTAGGTACACAGGTTAAAGGATTACACAGTTCGTGGATTTCGTATGATATTCGCTCCACTGGAGGGGTTCTAAAGATAATAAAACCAACCTCAAAATTACCGTAGGACTTCATTTTGAGTTCTTCTTGTCTTTTCAAAGATAAAGAGCCCGTATCACCTATATTGTATTACCCTCCAAAAAGGTTCGTGGAGGGTAGGGGAGGTGATGGTAGAGTTAAGGGAGGTGGTAGAATGTAAGATAAAGTTGGGGAAGTGATGGGAGGAAGGGGAAGTATTTGATGCTAGTGGAGAGGACTCTAGAGCCCCAACTTTTTGAGAAAATTCGAGTTATTGGGTTGCTCCATACCTTACATTAAAATTGATTTCTTATCATTTTAAGAGCAAACCACGTTTTTTGAACCAATTTTTTTTTCAAGCAAGTAAGAATTTTTTTAAATCTTGAAAGATTAAAAAGTTTTATGACTTATTTTCTTGAAATTTGATAAAATTATTTGTTTAGAGATAATGAGTTTCAAATGAGGAAAAACGTGGATTTTCCTGAAAGGTTAAACTTTGGAAATGAAGTTGAATATTGATAGCAAGCAACATTTTTCATATAAATGTGGATAATGAAAGGAAATGATCCACGATAATTATTAAATGTTTATTGTAAATAAAATAAAACAAATATAAGCGTTGCGTAAAGTTCGTTCCGTTCGTAACCGTTCGTCACGCGAGACTAAACGTAACTTTCCGATGTTGACGTTCGCGGCGGGCGTCACTAGCGCTCCTGGGGGCGCCAACGTAACCAGGATAGGGGAGATCCCCACATTCGGCCATCCTGAGAGTGGAGCTCGTCCTCGAGCGTCCGTCAGAAGTGGGCAGGCGTTTCCTATGATCGTCATCGCGATTCTTCGTCGTTTCCGCTTTCGTAAAGTGGTGGCGATTCGTTGGCGAGAAAAAACTCGCAGTTCTGCTTCGGCCGTGATTCGCAGATTCCTCAGGAAGTCGGGAGCGTTGAACAGCCATGACGTTGCCACATGCAGGTCGATGGTTGTGATATCGTCGTTCCGTATCGAAGTTCCGTTTCCTCGTATCTCGGTGATGACGTCCGTTGTCATGTTGCGTATCGGTTTCATCATCAACCGGGCCGTCGTCGTTGACATCCGTAGAGCGTATGGCAGGCGCGAACCTTTCCTTTTGTTCTTCATCGTCGGTATCGTCCTCGTCGATCGTGGTTCGTTCGGTTCCGTGAATTTCGAAGTCAAGGATCATTTTAGGGTCGTTTTGGATTGTACTTTCGGCATGCACAAGTAAGCAACGTTTTACGTTCGTTACATCGTTTGTTTCGTCGTTCATTCGATGTGTCGTTTTTCTTAAAGGGCAATCCCTAGAAATGTGGTTATCGTACTTATTGCAATTAAAACATTTTATTCCGTTAGGACCATGCTCGGATTGATGGAGAGTATCGTTTCGCGTATCGTGTCGTGAAAAATCGTTTCGCGTATCGTGTCGTGAAAAATCGTTTCGCGTATCGTGTCGTGAAAAATCGGTTCGCGTATCTTGTCGTGAAAAATCGTTTCGTGACGTGTCGTGTCCGTGTTTTTCGGTTTTCTCAGGGACGCAGACTCGCTCGTTTGCATCTTTGACGATTTCGTCGTAAGTTTCCAACTTTCGCTTAAAATCGTCAACGTCCGTCGCACCGTACAAAACATATTTTTCGGGGCCATTCGGAAGTCCCTTTATAACGTAAGTGAAAAGCGAACGGTCGTCAACCTTTCCACGGTTAGCTATTTCTCTGATTCGGTAAAAATAATTTCTGAGAGATTCGTTGGGTTCGATTTTGGATTTTGACAAAATTTCGTGAATTTGCGCGCCGCTCAAAGGTTTGTTGAATTCGTTTTTAAGGGCGACCTTTAATGATCTGAAATCCGTAAGTCCCTTCTCCGATCGAATAAACAATAGCGCAGATCCTTTTAATTTTCGTTTCGCAAAAATAAATTTCTGAACATCGTTCCACTTACAAATATCAGCTGTTTCTTCAAATGATTCCATCCACGATTCGTAACTAAAATTGCCTTCTCCCGAAAAATCCAAAATGGCGTCGGATACATCGGAGAATCGAATTTCGGGTTGTCGTTCTTCTTCTTCCCATCTTCTTGATCGTCTTTCTTCGTTGTCATTTCCGCGCGTTCGGACCATGTCGCTTCGTAGAAATTTTCGTTTATAGATTGTCGTCGAAAGCGGTCGATATTAAAACACTCGCGTTCTCGTAAATTGGTCTTTTGGACGGACCCCCAATTGTGGATAATGAAAGGAAATGATCCACGATAATTATTAAATGTTTATTGTAAATAAAATAAAACAAATATAAGCGTTGCGTAAAGTTCGTTCCGTTCGTAACCGTTCGTCACGCGAGACTAAACGTAACCTTCCGATGTGGATGTCCGTGTGTAATAACGAGCGTCACTAGCGCTCCTTGGGGCGCCAACGTAACCCGAATAGGGGAGATCCCCACATAAATATATTATATATTTATATACCAACACAAAAAAAGGTTTTTGCCATGGTGATTTGCGAATAATAGAATTATTTAATAAGATCTTGAGAAGAAACAATGAAAAGCCTCGTGATCCATTGTCTCAATCTGGGAGCTTCCCTGGAATTGGATCATGCTAGGTGCTCCACTATTTGATATTGATATTTCAAGCTTGACACTCACTGTGGCATGGTTTGTGACTGATGATTCACTCTAAAAATCCGGAAACTTTAATTTTGTTCAATCCTCCACTGTGATGGTAATATTTTCATAACGGTTTTCCATCTCTTTTTTGTCCGGACATTGCTCAAATTTTTCCAATCGAATAAAGCTGCCTCCAACAATTGATTGAGAGTACGTCTAAAAATAAAAAGTACAAACAAAATAAACAGTCGAGTAATCAAACCTGCCATATTTGAGAAAATACGAAAATGCACGTTATCCCTGATAAAAATATCATAATATTGTTTTAGTTTATTTTTGAAAATAAAAGGTTTGGATGGAATATTCAAAGGTGAACGGTCGAATCAGAATCAAATTAAACGCTTTGACTTTTCGGTTTTAAACGTTTTCCTGGTTTTGTCATTTTAATATAATGACCATCATTAAACGATACACAATGGCGGCTGGTTTCCTCATACTGGAAAATAATTCAGTTCCAATATTTAAATAAAATTTTTACTAGTTATTTATGGAAGAAAATTGTTTAAAGAAGACGTAACCTAGTTTTCTGAGAGTATAAGAAGACGATTTTTGATTGATAATTTTTTTTTTATAAGAAGAAAAAGAAGTCTGAATGGATATAGTGAGTCTATGAGTAGAAGGGTTGGGTAAGTGAGTGTGGTGGTTGGTTAGGTAAAGAAAGGAGTCGGGGGGAGTATCTTAAGTGAATCAGTAATGGGATTTTGATGGGTTAGCCGTAGAAGGAGAAGGGCGGTGTGAGGAAAGGGAGGACTGGGACTCAATGAGCCGTGCACCCATAATATCTCGTGTCGTACCTCTCACTCCTTCAAACTAGCTCCTTCTCGCTCAT
This sequence comes from Orius laevigatus, assembly GCA_018703685.1. NCBI lineage: Eukaryota > Metazoa > Arthropoda > Insecta > Hemiptera > Anthocoridae > Orius > Orius laevigatus. Next base: position 4,958 of record JAGWEN010001807.1, on the reverse strand, counting down.
TCCCGCCTATAATACTAGACGGGGTTATCTAATAAACCGAATACACCCCCTCGACTCGAAAACCATATTTTCCTGACAAGACCTTACGGAACGACTTCCCATCAAAAACACGCGATAATTAAGCAAACTTTCAGTGTTTACCCTTGATAAATTAAAGCCGAAAAATCGTTTTAACATATTTAACTCATTCCAAGCTTTGCCGGAGAAAATCATGAGTCACATAATTGGAACTAAATTTTGACAAAAATCTATTTACTACCAGAAAAGTTGGGAATAAAATGTGACGCAACATTTCTCGCGTGTCCTTCTGAAGTGTTTTATTGTCTGAAAACTGTTAACACATCATTTAGGTCTAAAATCAAAATCTGTCTAACAGTGTCTATGTCATCCAACAAAGTTAGGAAGTATACCTAAATGATTAATACATACTAGTAAATGAATTACAATTACATAAGCGGAAATTATTTTTAATTATAATATAATAAAAAGAGTAATTATGCTTCAAAATAGTGGAAAAATTTATTTTGAACAACAATAAATTTACTTCAATGTAATTGCATTTTAAAATTACTTTAATTGAAATTGCGATAGAAAAATTACAATTACATTAATTGTAATTGCTACAGAAAAATTACAATTACTTTAATTTTAATTGCGATAGAAAAATTACAATTAATTTAATTGAAATTGCGATAGAAAAATTACAATTAATTTAATTGAAATTGCGATAGAAAAATTACAATTACATTAATTGTAATTGCTACAGAAAAATTACAATTACTTTAATTTTAATTGCGATAGAAAAATTACAATTACTTTAATTGCAATTGCGATAGAAAAATTACAATTAATTTAATTGAAATTGCGATAGAAAAATTACAATTACTTTAATTGATTGTAATTGCTTCTATAGAAACAATTACAATTACTTTAATTGTAATTTCAGTTGAAACTGTAATTTAAATTGTAATTGCAATAGAAACAATTACAATTCAAATTATTTATAATAAATTTAAATTTCAATTACTTTTAAAAGTACTTTTCGATTACAATTCGATTACAATTTCGATTACAATCACAATTATTACAGAAATTTCAAATGTAACTGCAATAGTATTTTACAATTCAATTTATCTATCCTATCAAACCCGTCGACCAATATTCCCAACTCGCAGCCTTCTCAACTCTTCCAGCCATGTCGCCACCTCTCCCTTGCATACTTCCGATTGTTTCTCCCGAATGCCCCCTGTTAATGACGAGGTATTAATTGAGTCGTTGTCAGTCTCCAACCAGTCGTTGATCCCGTCCACCCCTAACTCTGGCTCTCATCTTTTTTTAGTCAGCTCGCCCCACCCCGCCCCCCAAACTTAAGAAATTATATTAATAGCGCAAGTTGTCCCATCTCAGCCTTTCGTCCCATCAATATCCCTAACTGTCCAGCGCCACTACCCAATCCCGTAAAGGACCCTCCTCCTCATGTGCTTAACACTACCCACGACGACCCCCTTGACCCTTCTACCTCCAGTTCTAATTTCGTCCCATCCTTGTCCATCCAAAACGCTCCCAGCTCGCCCAACGTAAAATCACCCACTTTTAACATAATTTTTTGGAACTCCCACGGGTTCAACAATTTAAGCCTAGCAGCCGATTCCCTACGCGAATCTACTTCGACATCTTATGCGTATTAGAAACATGAAAGAAACGGATATAGTTTCCCTGCCATTTTTAAGGACTGCAAATGCTCCATATTCAGGCAGAAAGGATCGCGAGCAGAGGTCGAGCTAGTGGAGGCATTCTAATTGTCTACAAAAAAATTTTCCATAGAAGTAGTTTGCCTCGTGTAAAGAATTTGCTTTTCTTCGAGTAGACAAACCATCCAAATTCATCCTGGGCGCTGTTTATTTCCCTAGTTTTTCTGCATCCCAATTTGAATCTGCTTTGTATGACGTCACGAACGATTTCCCCGATTTAATGGTATTTGTAGGAGGTGACTGGAATTGCAGAGTGGGGAGATTAAATCCAAGGAGACGAGGATTTCTTTGCGGACTCCTCTCTTTCACATGATAGGAATTCTATGGACACTTGTTGTGACGAAGCTGGCAAACTCTTAGTCGATCTAATGGAAAACTAGGATTCTTTCTGGTCAACGGTCGTTCTGTCGACGATTCCCTAGGGCAATATACGTTTGTTGGCCCTCAAGGATGCAGTTGTGTTGATATGGTCTGGGCTAACGTACACAGCTTAATGGCCATCGAAAAATTCGCTGTCATAGACATCCATTTGTCGGGACCACAATCTATGTAAATTAGTTTTCTCCTTCGAGCAAGACGATCTTTGTGAAAACCCCCAAGAAGACGATCCATTTAACTCTATCCAATCAGCGCCCAAAAGACTTCTGTGGAATCCTAGCCTGAATAGGCAATTTTGCACTGCAATGAGTCTAATCGGCACTCCGAACGAATTAAGTAACCCTTCTGTAACCTACAGTGTGCTAAACAAAGACTATTTGCGCTCAAGCAATGTCGGTAGGATGAAAAAACAAGTTTTCGCCGAAATTTAGAAAAAAGGTCATCCTTGGTTCGATAATGGAGTGCCGGTCCCAAAGGTTTGAAGCCCGCAAAGCCCTCAGGCTGTGCAAAAGAAAAAAATTTGAACGCAGCTTGCTTGATTTATACCTCGAACAGAAAAAACGATACAGGTCCATTCTCATTGAGAAAAGGCAATCCTATCAGAAGCTAATGACAGAAAAGCTAGCCGACACAAAAAAATTCTATTTGTTTTTGGAACACCGTTAAAAGCAATGAGAAAACAAAAAAACTTCCCATAGGGTATTTTCTCCCTCCGCCGAACTCGAAGATCACTTTAAAAAACTCTTTCCACAAAGAGAAGAATCGCCTCTCTGTCGCTTTCATGGAACTTTTGACCCGGTCTTGGACTCGCATTTTGATCTTAAGGACCTCGATATCGCTTTGTCCCACTCGCAAAAACGGAAAAGCGCTGGTTTAGATGGAGTAGGGTATGAATTTTTAAAGGCCCTGCCACAAAAACTGGAAGCTCGTTTTACTAAATATTTTTAATATGATCATGGAATCAGAAACCCCGCCCTCTAGCTGGGGGGAGATTAATTTCTTCCTCTTGCATAAGAAGGGCTCGAAGACTTTACTAGATAACTACAGGGGAATATCGATAATTAATACCGTCGCCAAGCTTTTTTCGCAACTTTTGTACTTTAGGATCGTTCGTTTTTGTGAGAATCGCTGCTTACTTCCAGAAAATCAAAATGGCTTCCGCAAAGGGAGAAGCACAGTTGATAGCGTCTACATCCTCTCTAGCTTGATTAACATAGGCACTCGTCTTAAAAAACGTAAAGTGTATACCGCCTTTATTGATTTCACGAAAGCGTTGATACCGTGATCATGAACTGCTGTTTAGAAAATTATATTCCCTTGGATTATCCGCCAAATTTATTCGTATTCTCAACGGCATATACAATCAGGCTAAAATTCACATTAACTCCAGCGAGGGAACTGTAGAGTTTGATCTTTCAAGAGGTATTCTGCAAGGCGACGTGCTATCGCCTATTTTATTCGCTCTCTTTGTCGCTGATTTTGAGGAATTTCTACGTGCCAAGGGGTTGTCTGGTATAGACATTGATTCCAACACCGATGTAATGTGCATGTTTTTCGCCGACGATCTTGCCCTACTTGCATATACACCCATTGGTTTGCAGAGGAAACTCAATGCCCTAAAAGAATATTGTGCTTTGAACAAGCTGGAAGTAAATTCAGACAAATCCAGGGTTGTCGTATTTCGAAGGAAAGGTCGTTTATCGAAGTCTCTGAGGTTTAACTATGATGGATGTGCACTAAAAATCGAAAAATGTTTTAATTACCTAGGGGTGTATTTCTCGAGTTCTGGTTTGTTTGTCGATCAATTGGCAATTGCTCTTAAAAAAGGTTCGTCGGCTTCAGCTGCTTTACTCCCTATCTGCCATTATAATCGGAATAACTCTAAAGCAACTTGGACAACCCTCTTCAACGCAGTGTCAATGGCCACCGCTTTGTACGCTTCAGAAATCTGGGGTTTATTACATTCTGAAGCGTTAGAGAAAATTCAGGTCCAATTTTATAAGTCGATCCTTCAAATTGCTCGAAACACGCCTAATCACTACGTCAGACGTGAGCTCGCGATTCCCCCGCTAGCTGTCCCGATTTTTAAAAGGGCCCTCAACTATTGGATTAAAATTCTCGATATGGAGAACGATCGAATCCCAAAACGGCTTTATAAAAAACAAATCGAACTTTTTGACATCGAAGAAAAGAGATATAATTGGGCGACCGCGATAAAAGATTTATTAATTGATACAGGTTTTGACTTTGTGTGGTCCAGGCAAAATGCTGATTTAGCCCGATTTTACCAAGAAAAAATCATCAAAAAATTAAGGCTTTCTCTTTGGGGGGCAGATTCTGTTAAAATTCAAAATTCATCCTATAATACACATTTTAAATCCGTCTGTACCTCCTTCCCGCTCCAATCCAATTTTTTAGACTCAGACTCCCTTCCGCTTTTCCATAAACGACTTCTATGCCAATTAAGAACCTTCAATAAAGACAAATATTTTTTCCGTCATTTCAAAAGTAAAGATACCTTCATCTCAATAGAGCCATGCCCACTTTGCAACCTTGACAACGGAGGAAGTTTCATCCATTTTTTAACCGAATGTCCATCTCTTTCCAACCTCCGCCAAAAATACCTAAATACACCTACTTACTCCCTACAATCACTTATCAACCTTATCTCAGACCCGGCCGTTCAACTAAAAAACTTAAACAACCTCTCGTATTTTATCGATGGAGGACTTAAAAAAAGATTTGACAAGGCTTAAATATGTACCTGCAGACACATTTTAATTTTGTAATGCTTACTAGCTTGTACAAATAAAATTATTTATTATTATT
>JAGWEN010001806.1:0-11259 GCA_018703685.1 Orius laevigatus | reverse complement strand
ATTGAAATTTAATTTATGATTAAATTATTTTAGGTTTTTTGATGATTTTTAAAATTAGAATACCTACTTGGTTAAAATTTTAATGTTATGGATTGTGATTGTTCCACCATAATATTTTGATGCTTTAATGATGAAGTATTTTACATAAAGTTGGTTTTGTTTTTTTTAATGGAAATTGTGTCTTTTTCAAACTATATTATAAAATGTTTTGTTTCAAATTCTATTATGTTGTTTTATAACTAATATATTTTATTTTTTACTTTTAAATTATTTGCGTCCTAAACCTTTAAGTTAGAGTATGATGTAATAATTACAAATAACTAAGAAAAAAAAAACACCTTGAGAAAATCCTTCTATATATGTATAGCAGCCATGATATGGCGGTTTGATTAGTTTTGGTGAGTTGTGCGGTTTGGGTGATTCGTGTGGTTGGGAAAGTTTCGGTGATTTTGGGCAGTTTTGGTGTGCTTTGGACTGTTTTGTTGATTTGGGCAGTTTTGGTGTGCTTTGGACTGTTTTGTTGATTTGGGCAGTTTTGGTGTGCTTTGGACTGTTTTGTTGATATGGGAAGTTTTGGTGTGCTTTGGACTGTTTTGTTGATTTAGGCAGTTTTGGTGTGCTTTGGACTGTTTTGTTGATTTGGGCAGTTTTGGTGTGCTTTGGACTGTTTTGTTGATTTGGGCAGTTTTGGTGTGCTTTGGACTGTTTTGTTGATATGGGAAGTTTTGGTGTGCTTTGGACTGTTTTGTTGATTTGGGCAGTTTTGGTGTGCATTGGACTGTTTTGTTGATTTGGGCAGTTTTGGTGTGCTTTGGACTGTTTTGTTGATTTGGGCAGTTTTGGTGATTTGTGTGGTTAGGAAAGTTTTGGTGATTTGGGCAGTTTTGGTGTGGTTTGGACTGTTTTGTTGATTTGGGCAGTTTTGGTGATTTATGTGGTTAGGAAAGTTTTGGTGATTTGGGCAGTTTTGGTGTGGTTTGGACTGTTTTGTTGATTTGGGCAGTTTTGGTGATTCGTGTGGTTAGGAAAGTTTTGGTGATTTGGGCAGTTTTGGTGTGGTATGGACTTTTTTGGTGATTTGGGCAGTTATGGTGCTTCGTGTGGTTAGGAAAGTTTCGGTGATTTTGGGCAGTTTTGGACTGTTTTGTTGATTTGGGCATTTTTGGTGTGCTTTGGACTGTTTTGTTGATTTGGGCAGTTTTGGTGATTCGTGTGGTTAGGAAAGTTTTGGTGATTTGGGCAGTTTTGGTGTGGTATGGACTGTTTTGGTGATTTGGGCAGTTATGGTGCTTCGTGTGGTTAGGAAAGTTTCGGTGATTTTGGGCAGTTTTGGACTGTTTTGTTGATTTGGGCATTTTTGGTGTGCTTTGGACTGTTTTTTTGATTTGGGCAGTTTTGGTGATTCGTGTGGTTAGGAAAGTTTTGGTGATTTGGGCAGTTTTGGTATGGTTTGGACTGTTTTGTTGATTTGGGCAGTTTTGGTGCTTCGTGTGGTTAGGAAAGTTTTGGTGATTTGGGCAGTTTTGGACTGTTTTGTTGATTTGGGGATTTTTGGTGTGCTTTGGACTGTTTTGTTGATTTGGGCAGTTTTGGTGATTTGTGTGGTTAGGAAAGTTTTGGTGATTTGGGCAGTTTTGGTATGGTTTGGACTGTTATGTTGATTTGGGCAGTTTTGGTGATTCGTGTGGTTAGAAAGGTTTTGGTGATTTGGGCAGTTTTGGTATGGTTTGGACTGTTTTGTTGATTTGGGCAGTTTGGTGATTCGTGTGGTTAGGAAAGTTTTGTGATTTGGGCAGTTTTGGTGTGGTATGGACTGTTTTGTGATTTGGGCAGTTATGGTGCTTCGTGTGGTTAGGAAAGTTTCGGTGATTTTGGGCAGTTTTGGACTGTTTTGTTGATTTGGGCATTTTTGGTGTGCTTTGGACTGTTTTTTGATTTGGGCAGTTTGGTGATTCGTGTGGTTAGGAAAGTTTTGGTGATTTGGGCAGTTTTGGTATGGTTTGGACTGTTTTGTTGATTTGGGCAGTTTTGGTGCTTCGTGTGGGTAGGAAAGTTTTGGTGATTTGGGCAGTTTTGGACTGTTTGTTGATTTGGGCATTTTTGGTGTGCTTTGGACTGTTTTTGTTGATTTGGGCAGTTTTGGTGATTCATGTGGTTAGGAAAGTTTTGGTGATTTGGGCAGTTTTGGTATGGTTTGGACTGTTTTGTTGATTTGGGCAGTTTTGGTGATTTGTGTGGTTAGGAAAGTTTTGGTGATTTGGGCAGTTTTGGTGTGGTTTGGACCGTTTTGATGATTTGGGCAGTTTGGGTGATTCATGTGGTTAGGAAAGTTTTGGTGATTTGGACTGTTTTGTTGATTTGGGCAGTTTTGGTGATTTGTGTGGTTAGGAAAGTTTTGGTGATTTGGGCAGTTTTGGTGTGGTTTGGACTGTTTTGTTGATTTGGCAGTTTTGGTGATTCGTGTGGTTAGAAAGGTTTTGCTGATTTGGGCAGTTTTGGTATGTTTGGACTGTTTTGTTGATTTGGGCAGTTTTTGGTGATTCGTGTGGTTAGGAAAGTTTTGGTGATTTGGGCAGTTTTGGTGTGGTATGGACTGTTTTGGTGATTTGGGCAGTTATGGTGCTTCGTGTGGTTAGGAAAGTTTCGGTGATTTTGGGCAGTTTGTACGATTTGGGCATTTTTGGTGTGCTTTGGACTGTTTTTTTGATTTGGGCAGTTTTGGTGATTCGTGTGGTTAGGAAAGTTTTGGTGATTTGGGCAGTTTTGGTATGGTTTGGACTGTTTTGTTGATTTGGGCAGTTTTGGTGCTTCGTGTGGTTAGGAAAGTTTTGGTGATTTGGGCAGTTTTGGACTGTTTTGTTGATTTGGGCATTTTTGGTGTGCTTTGGACTGTTTTGTTGATTTGGGCAGTTTTGGTGATTTGTGTGGTTAGGAAAGTTTTGGTGATTTGGGCAGTTTTGGGATGGTTTGGACTGTTTGTTGATTTGGGCAGTTTTGGTGATTCGTGTGGTTAGAAAGGTTTTGGTGATTTGGGCAGTTTTGTGTGGTTTGGACTGTTTTGTTGATTTGGGCAGTTTTGGTGATTCGTGTGGTTAGGAAAGTTTTGGTGATTTGGGCAGTTTTGGTGTGGTATGGACTGTTTTGGTGATTTGGGCAGTTATGGTGCTTCGTGTGGTTAGGAAAGTTTCGGTGATTTTGGGCAGTTTGGACTGTTTTGTTGATTTGGCATTTTTGGTGTGCTTTGGACTGTTTTTTTGATTTGGGCAGTTTTGGTGATTCGTGTGGTTAGGAAAGTTTTGGTGATTTGGGCAGTTTTGGTATGGTTTGGACTGTTTTGTTGATTTGGGCAGTTTTGGTGCTTCGTGTGGTTAGGAAAGTTTTGGTGATTTGGGCAGTTTTGGACTGTTTGTTGATTTGGGCATTTTGGTGTGCTTTGGACTGTTTTGTTGATTTGGCAGTTTTGTGATTTGTGGTTAGGAAAGTTTGGTGATTTGGGCAGTTTTGGTATGGTTTGGACTGTTATGTTGATTTGGGCAGTTTTGGTGATTCGTGTGGTTAGAAAGGTTTTGGTGATTTGGGCAGTTTTGGTATGGTTTGGACTGTTTTGTTGATTTGGGCAGTTTGGTGATTCGTGTGGTTAGGAAAGTTTTGGTGATTTGGGCAGTTTTGGTGTGGTATGGACTGTTTTGGTGATTTGGGCAGTTATGGTGCTTCGTGTGGTTAGGAAAGTTTCGGTGATTTTGGGCAGTTTTGGACTGTTTTGTTGATTTGGGCATTTTTGGTGTGCTTTGGACTGTTTTTTTGATTTGGGCAGTTTTGGTGATTCGTGTGGTTAGGAAAGTTTTGGTGATTTGGGCAGTTTTGGTATGGTTTGGACTGTTTTGTTGATTTGGGCAGTTTTGGTGCTTCGTGTGGTTAGGAAAGTTTTGTGATTTGGGCAGTTTTGGACTGTTTTGTTGATTTGGGCATTTTTGTGTGCTTTGGGACTGTTTTGTTGATTTGGGCAGTTTTGGTGATTGTGTGGTTAGGAAAGTTTTGGTGATTTGGCAGTTTTGGTATGGTTTGGACTGTTATGTTGATTTGGGCAGTTTTGGTGATTCGTGTGGTTAGAAAGGTTTTGGTGATTTGGGCAGTTTTGGTATGGTTTGGACTGTTTGTGATTTGGGCAGTTTTGGTGATTCGTGTGGTTAGGAAAGTTTTGGTGATTTGGGCAGTTTTGGTGTGGTATGGACTGTTTTTGGTGATTTGGGCAGTTATGGTGCTTCGTGTGTTAGGAAAGTTTCGGTGATTTTGGGCAGTTTTGGACTGTTTTGTTGATTTGGGCATTTTGGTGTGCTTTGGACTGTTTTTTTGATTTGGGCAGTTTTGGTGATTCGTGTGGTTAGGAAAGTTTTGGTGATTTGGGCAGTTTGGTATGGTTTGGACTGTTTGTTGATTTGGGCAGTTTGGTGCTTCGTGTGGTTAGGAAAGTTTTGGTGATTTGGGCAGTTTTGGACTGTTTTGTTGATTTGGGCATTTTTGGTGTGCTTTGGACTGTTTTGTTGATTTGGGCAGTTTTGGTGATTTGTGTGGTTAGGAAAGTTTTGGTGATTTGGGCAGTTTTGGTATGGTTTTGACTGTTTGTTGATTTGGGCAGTTTTGGTGATTCGTGTGGTTAGGAAGGTTTTGGTGATTTGGGCAGTTTTGGTGTGGTTTGGACTGTTTTGTTGATTTGGGCAGTTTTGGTGATTCGTGTGGTTAGGAAAGTTTTGGTGATTTGGGCAGTTTTGGTGTGGTATGGACTGTTTTGGTGATTTGGGCAGTTATGGTGCTTCGTGTGGTTAGGAAAGTTTCGGTGATTTTGGGCAGTTTTGTTGATTTGGGCATTTTTGGTGTGCTTTGGACTGTTTTGTTGATTTGGGCAGTTTTGGTGATTCGTGTGGTTAGGAAAGTTTTGGTGATTTGGGCAGTTTTGGTATGGTTTGGACTGTTTTGTTGATTTGGGCAGTTTTGGTGCTTCGTGTGGTTAGGAAAGTTTCGATTTTGGGCAGTTTTGGACTGTTTTGTTGATTTGGGCAGTTTTGGTGTGCTTTGGACTGTTTTGTTGATTTGGGCAGTTTTGGTGATTTGTGTGGTTAGGAAAGTTTTGGTGATTTGGGCAGTTTTGGTGTGGTTTGGACTGTTTTGTTGATTTGGGCAGTTTTGGTGATTTATGTGGTTAGGAAAGTTTTGGTGATTTGGGCAGTTTTGGTGTGGTTTGGACTGTTTTGTTGATTTGGGCAGTTTTGGTGATTCGTGTGGTTAGGAAAGTTTTGGTGATTTGGGCAGTTTTGGTGTGGTATGGACTTTTTTGGTGATTTGGGCAGTTATGGTGCTTCGTGTGGTTAGGAAAGTTTCGGTGATTTTGGGCAGTTTTGGACTGTTTTGTTGATTTGGGCATTTTTGGTGTGCTTTGGACTGTTTTGTTGATTTTGGGCAGTTTTGGTGATTCGTGTGGGTTAGGAAAGTTTTGGTGATTTGGGCAGTTTTGGTGTGGTATGGACTGTTTGGTGATTTGGGCAGTTATGGTGCTTCGTGTGGTTAGGAAAGTTTCGGTGATTTTGGGCAGTTTTGGACTGTTTTGTTGATTTGGGCATTTTTGGTGTGCTTTGGACTGTTTTTTTGATTTGGGCAGTTTTGGTGATTCGTGTGGTTAGGAAAGTTTGGTGATTTGGGCAGTTTGGTATGGTTTGGACTGTTTTGTTGATTTGGGCAGTTTTGGTGCTTCCGTGTGGTTAGGAAAGTTTTGGTGATTTGGGCAGTTTTGGACTGTTTTGTTGATTTGGGCATTTTTGGTGTGCTTTGGACTGTTTTGTTGATTTGGGCAGTTTTGGTGATTTGTGTGGTTAGGAAAGTTTTGGTGATTTGGGCAGTTTTGGTATGGTTTGGACTGTTATGTTGATTTGGGCAGTTTTGGTGATTCGTGTGGTTAGAAAGGTTTTGGTGATTTGGGCAGTTTTGGTATGGTTTGGACTGTTTTGTTGATTTGGGCAGTTTTGGTGATTCGTGTGGTTAGGAAAGTTTTGGTGATTTGGGCAGTTTTGGTGTGGTATGGACTGTTTTGGTGATTTGGGCAGTTATGGTGCTTCGTGTGGTTAGGAAAGTTTCGGTGATTTTGGGCAGTTTTGGACTGTTTTGTTGATTTGGGCATTTTTGGTGTGCTTTGGACTGTTTTTTTGATTTGGGCAGTTTTGGTGATTCGTGTGGTTAGGAAAGTTTTGGTGATTTGGGCAGTTTTGGTATGGTTTGGACTGTTTTGTTGATTTGGGCAGTTTTGGTGCTTCGTGTGGTTAGGAAAGTTTTGGTGATTTGGGCAGTTTTGGACTGTTTTGTTGATTTGGGCATTTTTGGTGTGCTTTGGACTGTTTTGTTGATTTGGGCAGTTTTGGTGATTTGTGTGGTTAGGAAAGTTTTGGTGATTTGGGCAGTTTTGGTATGGTTTGGACTGTTTTGTTGATTTGGGCAGTTTTGGTGATTCGTGTGGTTAGAAAGGTTTTGGTGATTTGGGCAGTTTTGGTATGGTTTGGACTGTTTTGTTGATTTGGGCAGTTTTGGTGATTCGTGTGGTTAGGAAAGTTTTGGTGATTTGGGCAGTTTTGGACTGTTTTTGTTGATTTGGCATTTTTGGTGTGCTTTGGACTGTTTTGTTGATTTGGCAGTTTTGGTGATTGTGTGGTTAGGAAAGTTTTGGTGATTTGGGCAGTTTTGGTATGGTTTGGACTGTTATGTTGATTTGGGCAGTTTTGGTGATTCGTGTGGTTAGAAAGGTTTTGGTGATTTGGGGCAGTTTTGTATGGTTTGGACTGTTTTGTTGATTTGGGCAGTTTTGGTGATTCGTGTGGTTAGGACAGTTTTGGTGATTTTGGTCAGTTTCGGTGTGGTTTGGACTGTTTTGGTGATTTGGGCAGTTATGTGTTCGTGTGGTTAGGAAAGTTTCGGTGATTTTGGGCAGTTTTGGACTGTTTTGTTGATTTGGCATTTTTGGTGTGCTTTGGACTGTTCTTGTGATTTGGGCAGTTTTGGTGATTCGTGTGGTTAGGAAAGTTTTGGTGATTTGGGCAGTTTTGGTATGGTTTGGACTGTTTTGTTGATTTGGGCAGTTTTGGTGCTTCGTGTGGTTAGGAAAGTTTTGGTGATTTGGGCAGTTTTGGACTGTTTGTTGATTTGGGCATTTTTTGGTGTGCTTTGGACTGTTTTGTTGATTTGGGCAGTTTTGGTGATTTGTGTGGTTAGGAAAGTTTTGGTGATTTGGGCAGTTTTGGTATGGTTTGGACTGTTTTGTTGATTTGGGCAGTTTTGGTGATTCGTGTGGTTAGAAAGGTTTTGGTGATTTGGGCAGTTTTGGTATGGTTTGGACTGTTTTGTTGATTGGGCAGTTTTGGTGATTCGTGTGGTTAGGAAAGTTTTGGTGATTTGGGCAGTTTTGTGTGGTATGGACTGTTTTGGTGATTTGGGCAGTTATGGGCTTCGTGTGGTTAGGAAAGTTTCGGTGATTTTGGGCAGTTTTGGACTGTTTTGTTGATTTGGGCATTTTTGTGTGCTTTGGACTGTTTTTTTGATTTGGGCAGTTTTGGTGATTCGTGTGGTTAGGAAAGTTTTGGTGATTTGGGCAGTTTTGGTATGGTTTGGACTGTTTTGTTGATTTGGGCAGTTTTGGTGCTTCGTGTGGTTAGGAAAGTTTTGGTGATTTGGGCAGTTTTGGACTGTTTTGTTGATTTGGGCATTTTTGGTGTGCTTTGGACTGTTTTGTTGATTTGGGCAGTTTTGGTGATTTGTGTGGTTAGGAAAGTTTTGGTGATTTGGGCAGTTTTGGTATGGTTTGGACTGTTATGTTGATTTGGGCAGTTTTGGTGATTCGTGTGGTTAGAAAGGTTTTGTTGATTTGGGCATTTTTGGTGTGCTTTGGACTGTTTTGTTGATTTGGGCAGTTTTGGTGATTTGTGTGGTTAGGAAAGTTTTGGTGTGGTTTGGACTGTTTTGGTGATTTGGGCAGTTTGGGTGATTCGTGTGGTTAGGAAAGTTTCGGTGATTTTGGGCAGTTTTGGTGTGGTTTGGACTGTTTTGTTGATTTGGGCATTTTTGGTGTGCTTTGGACTGTTTTGTTGATTTGGGCAGTTTTGGTGATTTGTGTGGTTAGGAAAGTTTTGGTGATTTGGGCATTTTTGGTGTGGTTTGGACTGTTTTGTTGATTTGGGCAGTTTTGGTGATTTGTGTGGTTAGGAAAGTTTTGGTGTGGTTTGGACTGTTTTGTTGATTTGGGCATTTTTGGTGTGCTTTGGACTGTTTTGTTGATTTGGGCAGTTTTGGAGATTTGTGTGGTTAGGAAAGTTTTGGTGTGGTTTGGACTGTTTTGGTGATTTGGGCAGTTTGGGTGATTCGTGTGGTTAGAAAGGTTTTGGTGATTTGGGCAGTTTTGGTATGGTTTGGACTGTTTTGTTGATTTGGGCAGTTTTGGTGATTCGTGTGGTTAGGAAAGTTTTGGTGATTTGGGCAGTTTTGGTGTGGTATGGACTGTTTTGGTGATTTGGGCAGTTATGGTGCTTCGTGTGGTTAGAAAGTTTCGGTGATTTTGGGCAGTTTTGGACTGTTTTTGTTGATTTGGGCATTTTTGGTGTGCTTTGGACTGTTTTTTTGATTTGGGCAGTTTTGGTGATTCGTGTGGTTAGGAAAGTTTTGGTGATTTGGGCAGTTTTGGTATGGTTTGGACTGTTTTGTTGATTTGGGCAGTTTTGGTGCTTCGTGTGGTTAGGAAAGTTTTGGTGATTTGGGCAGTTTTGGACTGTTTTGTTGATTTGGGCATTTTTGGTGTGCTTTGGACTGTTTGTTGATTTGGGCAGTTTTGGTGATTTGTGTGGTTAGGAAAGTTTTGGTGATTTGGGCAGTTTTGGTATGGTTTGGACTGTTTTGTTGATTTGGGCAGTTTTGGTGATTCGTGTGGTTAGGAAGGTTTTGGTGATTTGGGCAGTTTTGGTATGGTTTGGACTGTTTTGTTGATTTGGGCAGTTTTGGTGCTTCGTGTGGTTAGGAAAGTTTGGTGATTTGGGCAGTTTTGGTGTGTATGGACTGTTTTGGTGATTTGGGCAGTTATGGTGCTTCGTGTGGTTAGGAAAGTTTCGGTGATTTTGGGCAGTTTTGGACTGTTTTGTTGATTTGGGCATTTTTGGTGTGCTTTGGACTGTTTTTTTGATTTGGGCAGTTTTGGTGATTCGTGTGGTTAGGAAAGTTTTGGTGATTTGGGCAGTTTTGGTATGGTTTGGACTGTTTTGTTGATTTGGGCAGTTTTGGTGCTTCGTGTGGTTAGGAAAGTTTTGGTGATTTGGGCAGTTTTGGACTGTTTTGTTGATTTGGGCATTTTTGGTGTGCTTTGGACTGTTTTGTTGATTTGGGCAGTTTTGGTGATTTGTGTGGTTAGGAAGGTTTTGGTGATTTGGGCAGTTTTGGTATGGTTTGGACTGTTATGTTGATTTGGGCAGTTTTGGTGATTCGTGTGGTTAGAAAGGTTTTGGTGATTTGGGCAGTTTTGGTATGGTTTGGACTGTTTTGTTGATTTGGGCAGTTTTGGTGATTCGTGTGGTTAGGAAAGTTTTGGTGATTTGGGCAGTTTTGGTGTGGTATGGACTGTTTTGGTGATTTGGGCAGTTATGGTGCTTCGTGTGGTTAGGAAAGTTTCGGTGATTTTGGGCAGTTTTGGACTGTTTTGTTGATTTGGGCATTTTTGGTGTGCTTTGGACTGTTTTTTTGATTTGGGCAGTTTTGTGATTCGTGTGGTTAGGAAAGTTTGGTGATTTGGGCAGTTTGGTATGGTTTGGACTGTTTTGTTGATTTGGGCAGTTTTTGGTGCTTCGTGTGGTTAGGAAAGTTTTGGTGATTTGGGCAGTTTTGGACTGTTTTTGTTGATTTGGGCATTTTTGGTGTGCTTGGACTGTTTGTTGATTTGGGCAGTTTTGGTGATTTGTGTGGTTAGGAAAGTTTTGGTGATTTGGGCAGTTTTGGTATGGTTTGGACTGTTTTGTTGATTTGGGCAGTTTTGGTGATTCGTGTGGTTAGAAAGGTTTTGGTGATTTGGGCAGTTTTGGTATGGTTTGGACTGTTTTGTTGATTTGGGCAGTTTTGGTGATTCGTGTGGTTAGGAAAGTTTTGGTGATTTGGGCAGTTTTGGTGTGGTATGGACTGTTTTGGTGATTTGGGCAGTTATGGTGCTTCGTGTGGTTAGGAAAGTTTCGGTGATTTTGGGCAGTTTTGGACTGTTTTGTTGATTTGGGCATTTTTGGTGTGCTTTGGACTGTTTTTTTGATTTGGGCAGTTTTGTGATTCGTGGGTTAGGAAAAGTTTTGGTGATTTGGGCAGTTTTGGTATGGTTTGGACTGTTTTGTTGATTTGGGCAGTTTTGGTGCTTCGTGTGGTTAGGAAAGTTTTGGTGATTTGGGCAGTTTTGGACTGTTTTGTTGATTTGGGCATTTTTGGTGTGCTTTGGACTGTTTTGTTGATTTGGGCAGTTTTGGTGATTTGTGTGGTTAGGAAAGTTTTGGTGATTTGGGCAGTTTTGGTATGGTTTGGACTGTTTTGTTGATTTGGGCAGTTTTGGTGATTCGTGTGGTTAGAAAGGTTTTGGTGATTTGGGCAGTTTTGGTATGGTTTGGACTGTTTTGTTGATTTGGGCAGTTTTGGTGATTCGTGTGGTTAGGAAAGTTTCGGTGATTTTGGGCAGTTTTGGTATGGTTTGGACTGTTTTGTTGATTTGGGCAGTTTTGGTGTTTCGTGTGGTTAGGAAAGTTTCGGTGATTTTGGGCAGTTTTGTTGATTTGGGCATTTTTGGTGTGCTTTGGACTGTTTTTTTGATTTGGGCAGTTTTGGTGATTTGTGTGGTTAGGAAAGTTTTGGTGATTTGGGCAGTTTTGGTATGGTTTGGACTGTTTTGTTGATTTGGGCAGTTTTGGTGATTCGTGTGGTTAGAAAAGTTTCTGTAATTTTGGGCAGTTTTGGTGTGGTTTGGACTATTTTGGTGATTTTAGGCAGTTTTGGTATGGTTTGGACTGTTTTGGTGATTCGTGTGGTTAGGACAGTTTTGGTGATTTTGGGCAGTTTCGGAGGTCTGAGCTGCTTGGGTGGTTTCAACAGTTTTGGAGATCTGGACAGTTTGGGTGAAAATTTCCAGACATTACGTCCTCAGGAGCCGAGAAGAGGGTTTTGTGGAGTTTTCCCAACTTAATCCCCCGTCGGATACTCGACTTAATTTTATAA
>JAGWEN010001805.1:0-11372 GCA_018703685.1 Orius laevigatus | reverse complement strand
ACACAATTTTTGCCTAAAATCCCTCCTAAACTACATGTCTAACCACACACACTACAATTATGTCTAAATCCCCCCTACACTACAATTTTGTGAAATCCCCCAATTGCAATTTTGTCTAAAATCCCTCCTAAACTAGAATTTTTGTGTGTCCCCTCCCCCAAACTACAATTTTTGTCTAAAATCCCTACTAAACCACAATTTTTGCCTCCCCCCCAACAACTACAATTTTTGTCTGAAATCCCTCCTAAACTACATTTTTGGGTCCCCCTCCTTTTACAGTTTTTGTCTAAAATCCCTCCTAAACTATAATTTTTGTCTTAAATCCCTACAAAACTACAAATTGTCTCCCCCCACCACCAGCCAACTACACATTTTCTAAAATCCCTCCTAAACTACATGTCTAAGACAAACACAAATTATGTCTAAAACCCACATACACTACAATTTTGTGAAATCCCTCAATTGCAATTTGCCTAACATCCCCTCTAAACTACATGTCTACTACTACAATTATGTCTAAATCCCCCCATACACTACAATTTTTGTGAAATCCCCCAATTGCAATTTTGCCTAAAATCCCTCCTAAACTAGAAATTTTGTCAAACTACAATTTTGTCTAAAATCCCTACTAAACCACAATTTTTGTCTCCCCCCAACAACTAGAATTTTTGTCTAAAATCCCTACTAAATTACAAATTTTGTCTCCCCCCTCCCACCAACAACAATTTTTGTCTAAAATCCCTCCTAAACTACATGTCTAAGCCCCCCCCCCCCAACACAATTTATGTCTAAATCCACCCTACACTACAATTTTTGTGAAATCCCCCAATCCTAATTTCTGCCTAAAATCCCTCCTAAACTACATGTCTAACCCCCCTCCCCAACTACAATTTATGTCTAAATCCCCCCCTACACTACAATTTTGTGCAAATCCCCCCAATTGCAATTTGCCCTAAAATCCCTCCTAAACTAGAATTTTGTGTCCCCCCCCCAAACTACAATTTTGTATAAAATCTCTACTAAACCACAATTTTTGTCTCCCCCACAACAACTACATTTTGTCTAAAAACCCTCCTAAACTACAATTTGTTGGGTCTACACTACAATTTTGTGAATTCCCAAATTGCAATTTTGCCTAAAAATCCCTCCTAAACTAGAATTTTTTGTGTAAACCCCCACACAATTTTTGTCTCCCCCAACAACTACAATTTTGTCTATAAACCCTCCTAAACTACAATTTTTGGGTCTACACTACAATTTTTGTGAAATCCCCCATTGCAATTTTGTCTAAAATCCCTCTAAACTAGAATTTTTGTGTGTCCCCTCCCCCAAACTTAAAATTTTTGTCTAAAATCGCTACTAAACCACAAGTTTTGTCTCCCCCCAACAACTAGAATTTTGTCTAAAATCCCTACTAAACTACAAATTTTGTCTCACCAACTACAATTTTTGTCTAAAATCCCTCTAAACTACATGTTCTAAGACAACACAATTTTTGTCTAAAATCCCTCCTAAGATACGATTTTTGGTCCCCACCCCCATTCCCAGTTTTTGTCTAAAATCCCTCCTAAACTATAATTTTTGTCTAAAATCCCTACTAAACTACAAATTTTGTCTCACACCAACAACAATTTTTGTCTAAAATCCCTCCTAAACTACATGTCTAAGACAACACAAATTTTTGCCTAAAATCCCTCCTAAACTAGAATTTTGTGTCAAACTACAATTTTTGTCTAAAATCCCTACTAAACCACAATTTTGTCTCACCCCCAACAACTACAATTTTGTCTAAAAACCCTCCTAAACTACAATTTTGGGTCCCCCCCCTCAACACTACAATTTTGTGAAATCCCCAATTGCAATTTTGCCTAAAATCCCTCCTAAACTAGAATATTTGTGTGTCCCCTCCCCCAAAACCTAAAATTTTTGTCTAAAATCCCTCCTAAACTATAAATTTGGTCTAAAATCCCTACTAAACTATAAATTTGTCTCACAACTACAATTTTGTCTAAAATCCCTCCTAAACTACATGTCTAAGACAACACAATTTATTTCTAAATCCACCCTACACTACAATTTTGTGAATCCCCCAATCCTAATTTCTGCCTAAAATCCCTCCTAAACTACATGTCTAACCCCCCCCCCCCACTACAATTTATGTCTAAATCCCCCCCTACACTACAACTTTTGTGAAATCCCCCCAATTGCAATTTTGCCTAAAATCCCTCCTAAACTAGAATTTGTATGTCAAACTACAATTTTTGTCTAAATTCCCTACTAAACCACAATTTTTGTCTCCCCCAACAACTACAATTTTGTCTAAAAACCCTCCTAAACTACAATTTTTGGGTCCCCCCCTTCAACACTACAATTTTGTGAAATCCCAATTGCAATTTGCCTAAAATCCTCCTAAACTTAGAATTTTGTGTGCAAACTAAAATTTTGTCTAAAATCCATCTAAACCACAATTTTGTCTCATCCCAACAACTAGATTTTGGTCTAAAATCCCTACTAAACTACAAAATTTGTCTCCCCCCCACACAACTACAATTTTTGTCTAAAATCCCTCCTAAACTACATGTCTAAGACAACACAATTTATGTCTAAATCTACACTACAATTTTTGTCTAAATCCCCCAATCATAATTTCTGCCTAAATCCCTCCTAATACATGTCTAACTACTACAATTTATGTCTAAATCCCCCCCTACACTACAATTTATGTGAATCCCCCAATTGCAATTTTGCCTAAAATCCCTCCTAAACTAGAATTTTTTGTGTCAAACTACAATTTTGTATAAATCCCTACAAACCACAATTTTTGTCTCCCCCTAACAGCTAGAATTTTGTCTAAAATCCCCACTAAACTACAATTTTTTAAGTTTACCCTCCCCCAACTAAAATTTTTGTCTAAAATCCCTCCTAAACTACATGTCTAAGACAACACAATTTTTTGTCTAAAATCCCTACTAACCACAATTTTGTCTCCCCCCAACCAACTAGAATTTTTGCTCTAAAATCCCTACTAAACTACAAATTTTGTCTCACCAACTACAATTTTGTCTAAAATCCCTCCTAAACTACATGTGCTAAGACAACACAATTTTTGTCTAAAATCCCTCCAAATACGATTTTTGGGTCCCCACCCCATCCCAGTTTTTGTGTCTAAAATCCCTCCTAAAACTATAATTTTTGTCTAAAATCCTACTAAACTACAATTTTTGTCTCCCCCTCCCACCACAACAATTTTTGTCTAAAATCCCTCCTAAACTACATGTCTAAGACAACACAATGTTTTGCCTAAAATCCCCTCTAAACTAGAATTGTGTGTGTCAAACTACAATTTTTGTCTAAATCCCTACTAAACCACAATTTTTTTCTCAACAACTACAATTTTGTTCTGTCCAAAAACCCTCCTAACTACAATTGTTTTGGGTCCACTCAACACCATACAATTTTTGTGAAACTCCCCCAATTGCATATTGCCTAAAATCCTCCTAAAACTAGAATATTTGTGTGTCCCCTCCCCCACACTAAAAATTTTTTGTCTAAAATCCATCGTACCAAACCAACAATTTATTGTCTCACGCGCAACACAACTAGAAGTTATTGGTCTAAATCCCTACTACAAAACTACATGTCAGGACCCCACTATTACACTAATTAGTCTGAAATCCATCCTCACACTACATATTTTGTGAAATCCCCCAATCTAGATTTCGGCTAAAAGTCCCTCCTAAACAAAAAACTACATGTCCCTAACCCCCCTCCCACTACAAAATTTATGTACTAATCTACACTTACAATTTTGTGTGAAATCCCCCCAATTGCACAATTTTGCCTAATTCCCTCCTGAAACTAGAATTTTTGTGTCACACGGCACAAACTACATTTTGTATAAATCTCTACTAAACCACAATTTTGTCTGCAACAACTACAATTTTTGTCTAAAAAACATCCTGAAACTACAATTTTTGGTCTACACTACAATTTTTGTGAATTCCCAATTGCAATTTGCTAAAATCCCTCCTAAACTAGAATGTGAACACACACACATTATTGGTCTCCCCCCAACACTACAATTTTGTGTCTATAAACCTCCTAACCCCTTACAATTTTTGGGTCTACACTACACTTTTTGATGACATCCCCCAACTTGCAATTTTGTCTAAATCCTCTAAACTAGAAATTTTTGTGTGTCCCCTCTCCAAACTACAATTTTTGTCTAAAATCCCTACTAACCACAATTGTTTTGCGCTCCCCCAAACAACTACAATTTTTGTCTGAAATCCCTCTAAACTACATTTTGGGTCCCCTCCTTAATTACAGATTTTGTGTATAAAATCCTCCTAAACTATAATGTGTCTAATCCCTGTACAAAACTACACAATTTTGTCGTCTACACCACCAGCCAACGACACATTTTTCTCTAAAATCCCTCTAAACTACATGTCTAAGACCCCACCCACAAACACAAATTATGTCTAAAACCCCCCAATACACTTACAATTTTTGTAGAAATCCCTCAATTGCAATTTGCCTAACATCCCTCCTAATCTACATGTCTACCACTACTACAATTTATGTCTAAATCTCCCCCATACACGTACAAATTTTTGTGAAATCCCCCAATTGCAATTTGCCTAAAATCCCTCCTAAACTAGAAATTTTGTGTCAAACTACAATTTTTGTCTAAAATCCATACTAAACCACAATTTTTGTCTCCCCCCAACAACTAGAAATGTCTAAATCCCTACATAAATTACAAATTTTTGTCTCCCCCCTCCCACCAACAAACAATTTTTTGTCTAAAATCCCCCAATAAACTACATGTCTATAAGACAACACAATTTATGTCTAAATCCACCCTACACTACAATTTGTGAAACCCCCAATCTAATTTCTGCCTAAAATCCCTCCTAAACTACATGTCTAACCCCCCTCCCCACTACAATTTATGTCTAAATCCCCATCTACACTAACAATTTTGTGAAATCCCCCCAATGCAATTTTGCCTAAAATCCCTCCTAAACTAGAATTTTTGTGTCAAACTACAATTTTTGTATAAAATCTCTACTAAACCACAATTTTTTGTCTCCCCACAACTACAATTTTTGTCTAAAACCACTCCTATAACTACAATTTTTGGGTCGTCTACACTACAATTTTGGTGAATTCCTCAAATTGCCAATATTTGCCTAAATCCCTCGCTCACCTAGATATTTTTTTGTGTAACCCCACACAGAACATTTTTTGTCACCTTGTCTCCCCTCCAACACTACAATTTTGTCTATAAACCCTCCTAAACTTACAATTTTTGGTCGCCCTCTACACTACAATTTGTTGTGAAGATCCCCCAATTGCAATTTGTCTAAAATCCCTCCTAAACTAGAATATTTTGGTTTTGTGTCCCAAGGGCAAACTACTAAAGTATTTTATGTCTAACAAATCTTCTGCCGACTACTAAACTACAACATTTGTGTCTCTCTCATCCCTCGCACCAACTACAATTTTTGTCTAAAAATCCCTCCTAAAATACATGTCTAAGACCCTAATAAGACGCACCAGACAAGACCAACACCATTTTTGTCTAAAATCCTCTAAGATACGATTTTGTGGGTCCCCTACCCCGCATTCCCAGTTTTGTCTAAAATCCCACCTGAAAAACCTATAATTTTTTGTCTAACATCGCCTATCTAAACTACAAATTTTCGTCTCAGCCCACCAACACAACAACATTTTTGTCTAAAGCCCTCCTAAACTACCTGTCCCTAAGACAACACAAGTTTGGCCGTAACAATCACCTCCTACAACGAGAGTTGGTGTGTGTCAAACTCTACAAGTTTTTGTCTAAGAATCCCTACAGACCACAATTTTTGTCATCCCCCCACAAGACTACAATTTGGTTGTCTAAAACCGCTCCTAAACTACAATGTTGGGTCTCAACACTTGAGACGCTAAATTTTTGTGAATCCCCCAATGTGCAAGAGTTGTTGCTAAAGCCCATCCTATAAACTAGAATATAATGTGTGTCCCCTCCCTCCCAACTCAAAATTTTTCGTTTGGGCTAACATACCCTACTCAAACCACAATTTTGGTCTCACCCAACACTAGATTTTCGTGTCTATAATCCCTACTACCTACAAAATTTGGCTCCGCCCGCCACCCAACTACACAATTTTTGTCTACACTCCCTCCTAACTACATGTCTAAGACAGCAGCAACCAATTTATTTCTAATCTACACTCCACAATATTTCTGTGAAATCCCCCAATCCTAATTTCTGCCTAAAATCCCTCCTCAAGCCTACATGTCTTAACGCCTCCCCTACTACATTTATGTCTGAATCTAATCACTACTAACTGTGTGACATCCCCAGTTGCACATTGTGCGCTAAAAATCCCTCCTAAACTAGAATTTGCGTAGGTCCCCGACCCCGCACGAAACTACAATGTGTGGTGTGTGAAAATCCTACTAGAAACCACAATGTTTGTCTGTCAGACGCAACTACAATTTTTGTCTAAACCCACCCTCCTGACTACTACAAGTTTGGGTCACTATCAACAGACTACAATGTTTTGTGAAATCCCAGCCAGTGCAATTTGTTGCACTACATGCCTGCCTAAACGAGAATGTTTGATGTGTGTCCCCTCCCCAAAAACTCAAATTGTCGCTAAAATCCTACTAACCACAAGTTGGTGATGTCTCGCCCAACACGAGGATGTAAAAGCTAGCTAAACTACACAATTTGTCGCTCACTACCAACGACATTTTTGTCTAAAAATCCGTCCATACACTACATGGCTCAAGTACACCAGCAACACATTTATGTTCTAAATCAACACCTACAATTGTGTTGTCTAGCAAGCATGAACCCTCCTGAAACTAGCAATTTTGCCGCTACACTACAATGTTTTTGTGAAAGCACCAATTGCATGTTGCCTAAAATCCCTCCTACACTACATGTCTAGACCATCCACCACCCTATCTAAAATTTGACGTGTCTAAATCCGCCCTTACACTACAATTTATATGTGTGAAATGTCCATGCTGCGCACATTTACTGCCTAAGTAACATCCCTCCATAAACGCTAGAGATATTTTGTCTCCACCCACAACAAGACGACAATTTTTGTTTTTTGTCTTTGTATTCCTAAAATACACCTCCTATTTATGTTTTTCTTTTTTCTAAACTACTAATTTGTGGGCACAGCTACACTACAATTTTTGATGCATGAATCCCCAATTGCAATTATTGCTAAAATCCCTCCAAAACTATGAATTTTTTGTGTCCCAGTAGCGACATGCAAGGAAAGCGCACTCATAACTTTTTTGATCTCCCCCAATCAACTACGAATTATTTGATCTAAAAAGCCCTCGCTAAACTACAACTTGTTTTGTGCGTCCCCCCTACACTAGCAATTTTTGTGAAGATCCCCACAAATGTGCAATTTTAGGCCTAAAATCCCTCCGATCTAGAATTTTTGGTGTCCCCTCCCCCACATACTGAACAGTTTTGTGTCTAAAATCCCTACTAAAGCCACACTATTTTGTCATCCCCACGCCCTCCCACTAGAATTTCTGCCTAAGAATCCCTCCTCAGAACTAACATGTCCTAACTACTGACAATTTTTATGTCTCAAATCCCCTCCCTATCCCTAGCTAATTTTTGCGTGAACTCACAATCTGCCAATTTTGCCTAAATCCCTCCAAACGTAGACAGTTTTTGTGTCAAACTACAATTGTTTGTATAAATCACTCTACTAAAGCCACATTTTTTGTCTCCGTTGTCACAACTACTAATTTTTGTCTCAAAGACCTCGTAAACTACAATTTTGTGTCATACACTACAATTTTTGTGAATTCCCAATATTGCAATTTTGCCTAAAATCACTCCTAAACTAGAATTTGTTGTGTGTGCCCTCAAACCTAAAATTTTTGTCTAAATTCCCTCCTAAACTATAATTTTTCGTATAAAATACACCTACTAACTACTACAAATGTTGTCTCACCAACAACAATTTTTGTCTAAAATCCCTCCTAAACTACATGTCTAAGACAACACAATTTATGTCTAAATCCCCCCCTACACTACAATTTTGTGAAGTCCCACCAATACTAATTTCTGCCTAAAATACCTCCTAATATACATGTCTAACCCAACACTACAAATATTGTCTAAATCCCCCCTACACTACAATTTTTGTGAAAATCCCCCAATCGCAATTTTGCCTAAAATCCCTCCTAAACTAGGATTTTTGTGTGTCCCCTTTGCAAACTACAATTTTTGTCTAAATCCCTACTAAACCACAATTTTTGCCTCCCCCCCAACAACTACAATTTTTGTCTGAAATCCCTCCTAAACTACATTTTTGGGTCCCCTCCTTTTACAGTTTTTGTCTAAACTCCTCCTAAACTATAATTTTTGTCTTCAATCCCTACAAAACTACAATTTTGTCTCCCCCCACCACCAGCCCACTACACATTTTTCTAAAATCCCTCCTAAACTACATGTCTAAGACAAACACAAATTATGTCTAAAACCCCCCCTACACTACAATTTTTGTGAAATCCCTCAATTGCAATTTTGCCTAACATCCCTCCTAAACTACATGTCTAACTACTACCAATTTATGTCTAAATCCCCCCTACACTACAATTTTTGTGAAATCCACCAATTGCAATTTTGCCTAAAATCCCTCCTAAACTAGAATTTTTGTCAAAACTACAATTTTTGTCTAAAATCCCTACTAAACCACAATTTTTTTCTCCCCCCAACAACTAGAATTTTTGTCTAAAATCCCTACTAAATTACAAATTTTGTCTCCCCCTCCCACCAACTACGAATTTTTGTCTAAAATCCCTCCTAAACTACATGTCTAAGACACCAACACCAATTTATGTCTAAATCCATCCTACACTACAATTTTTGTGAAATCCCCCAATCCTAATTTCTGCCTAAATCCCTCCTAAACTACATGTCTAACCCCCCTCCCCAACTACAATTTATGTCTAAATCTACACTACAATTTTTGTGAAATCGCCCAATTGCAATTTTGCCTAAAATCCCTCCTAAACTAGAATTTTTGTGTCAAACTACATTTTTGTATAAAATCTCTACTAAACCACAATTTTTGTCTCCCCCCAACAACTACAATTTTTGTCTAAAAACCCTCCTAAACTACAATTTTGGGTCCCCCCCCCCTACACTACAATTTTGTGAATTCCCAAATTGCAATTTTGCCTAAAATCCCTCCTAAACTAGAATTTTTTTGTGTAACCCCCACTACATTTTTGTCTCCCCCCAACAACTACAATTTTTGTCTATAAACGCCTACCTAAACTACAATTTTTTGGGTCTACACTACAATTTTTGTGAAATCCCCCAATTGCAATTTTGCCTAAAATCCCTCCTAAACTAGAATATTTGTGTGTCCCCGCTCATCCCCCAAACTAAAATTTTTGTCTAAAATCCCTACCAAACCACAATTTTGTCTCACCCCAACACTAGAATTTTGGTCTAAATCCCTACTAAACTACAAATTTTGTCTCTACACCAACTACAATTTTTGTCTAAATCCCTCCTAAACTACATGTCTAAGACAACACAATTTATGTCTAAATCCTCCCCTACACTACAATTTTGTTAAATCCCCCAATCATAATTTCTGCCTAAAATCCCTCCTAAACTGACATGTCTAACACCACTACTACAATTTATGTCTAAATCTACAACTACAATTTTATGTGAATCCCCCAATTGCAATTTTGCCTAAAATCCCTCCTGAAACTAGAATTTTGTGTCAAACTACATTTTTGTATAAAATCCCTACTAAACCACAATTTTTGGTCTCCCCCTAACAGCTAGAAATTTTTGTCTAAAATCCCTCCTAAACTACATTTTTAAGTTTCCCTCCCCCAAACTAAAATTTTTTCTAAAATCCCTCCTAAACTACATGTCTAGACAACACAATTTTTGTCTAAAATACGATTTTTGGGTCCCCCGCCCCATTCACAGTTTTTGTCTAAAATCCCTCCTAAACTACAATTTTTGGGTCCCCCCCTCTTTTACAGTTTTTGTCTAAAATCCCTCCTAAACTATAAATTTGGTCTAAAATCCCTACTAAACTATAAATTATTGTCTCACACACACCAACTACAATTTTTGTCTAAAATGCCTCCTAAACTACATGTCTAAGACAACACAATTTATTTCTAAATCCCCCCCTACACTACAATTTTTGTGAAATCCCCCAATCCTAATTTCTGCCTAAAATCCTTCCTAAACTAGAATTTTTGTGTGTCCCCTCCCCCAAACTAAAATTTTTGTCTAAAATCCCTACTAAACCACAATTTTTGTCTCTCCCCAACAACTAGAATTTTGGTCTAAAATCCCTACTAAACTACAAAATTTGTCTCCCCCCCACACCAACTACAATTTTTGTCTAAAATCCGTCCTAAACTACATGTCTAAGACAACACAATTTATGTCTAAATCCCCCCCTACACTACAATTTTTGTTAAAACCCCCCAATCCTAATTTCATCCTAAAATCCCTCCTAAACTACATGTCTAACTACTACAATTTATGTCTAAATCCCCCCCTACACTACAATTTTTGTGAAATCCCCCAATTGCAATTTTGCCTAAAATCCCTCCTAAACTAGAATTTTTGTCTCCCCCCAACAACTACAATTTTTGTCTAAAAACCCTCCTAAACTACAATTTTTGGGTCCCCCCCCCCTTTTACAGTTTTTGTCTAAAATCCCTCCTAAACTATATTTTTTGTCTAAAATCCCTACTAAACTACAAATTTTGTCTCCCCAACCCCCACCAACTACAATTTTTGTCTAAAATCCCTCCTAAACTACATGTCTAAGACCCCCCCCCCAACACAATTTATGTCTAAATCCCCCCTACACTACAATTTTTGTGAAATCCCCCAATCCTAATTTCTGCCTAAAATCCCTCCTAAACTACATGTCTAACTACTACAATTTATGTCTAAATCCCCTCCTACACTACAATTTTTGTGAAATCCCCCAATTGCAATTTGCTAGATCCTCTCCTAAAATAGAGCATTTTGCGTGTCAAACAACAATTTTGTCTAAGAATCCCTACTAAACCACAATTTTTTGTCTTCCCCGCAACACTACAATTTTGTCTAAAAACCCTCCTAAACTACAATTTTGTTTCCGCTTCACTACAATTTTTTGTGAAATCATTGAATTTTGACCATGAAAATCCCTCACTAACTAGATATTTTTGTGTCTCCCGCCCAACAACTACAATTTTGTCTAAAAACCCTCCTAACTACAATTTTGCCCGGTCGCGAACACAATTTATTCTAAATCCCCCTACACTACAATTTT
>JAGWEN010001804.1:0-11448 GCA_018703685.1 Orius laevigatus | reverse complement strand
TGCTGGGAGGATGATTATAGTGTTGTCTTTTTTTAAATTATTGAGGGCATTCTCTTGTTGTTTAGTAAGATTTTTATGTGTGTTAGGAATGTCCTCAAAGAAGTTTGGAGAGGATAATTCGGACAGGATTTGATTGATGTAGACTTCAACTGGGTGGTTCTGATCTTCTTTTGGTGGTAGCTTTTTGGCAGGGCCTTTGAATTTTGTAAGTGAGGGTGGTTGGTTGGAGTTGGTGCTTTGGTTCGGGTTATTAGTGTTTTTGTTTTCAGGTTTGTCCCAAAAGACTTTCCACCTGAGGTGGGTACAAAATCTTATGGTGTCATTTATAATTTGGAATGTGTTTATGTGTGGTGTGGGGGAAAAAGAGAGTCCTTTTTCGAGGATGCTTATTTCTGTTGAATTTAGTTCTCTGTTTGATAGGTTGTAGATGCTGGAGGTGGGGTCTAGGTATGGGGCATATTGGTTTTCAGGATTTGGAGACGGGTTTTCAGGTGCTATAATCGTATTGGTCGTATTGGGGGTTATGGGGGGTTCAGTTGGCGTGGGCAGAGGGCTGACGGATGGGTCACAAATCCCCTCCGAGGTTATGGTGGGTGTCATATTTTGTACTGGCACGTTATTTTGCTGGAAAGGGGACCTGTTTAAAGGGGTAGGTGATGAGAATTCGTCTGAGATATTTTTTGGCTCGTTGTTTTGCTCATCGTTTGGATTTGGACTAGTTTGCTCGACAGATGGGTTGTTGGCGGGGGGTTTTGGTTGAGAAGTATTTTTATTAATGCCTGTGTTATGATTATTGTTGAGGGGGTAGATTGGTGGGTGGGGCAAGATGTGATTAAGGGCAGGATTGTTCTGAAGGGGGATATGGAGCCCCTTTTGGAAGTAGGATAGGTATAGGTTGGATAATTTTTTTAAATGTTTTTCACGGTATTTGGCTTTGGAGCTGTTGGCACGTTTGAGAAGAGGAAGTACCAGTTTTGTGAAGTCATTTGGTTGTAAGCTGAGGGCTAGAATTTTGTAGAACGTGGTCAATTTTGAGATGTGATCTAAAAGTATGTTACTATAATGGGAAAGGACAATGAGGGTTAAGTTTTTGGAGTTGGCAAATTGGAAATCGTGTAAAAACGGGCGAAGTAAGGGGTGGGTGGCATGTATTGGAACTTTTTGGATAAAACCGTTGGGGACAATCCCAACGGATACACAGGAGGAGAGGAATTCGACATGGGAGGAGTATTGCGCGACTTTCAGTGAATGAAAACGGAACGAAGATAGCCACTTAACAGAGGGGTCCATGGCTCGGATCGGAAAACATAAGAGAATAATAATAAACAATGAGTTTAGTCCGGAGGGTTGCAATTCATCCGGACTAAACTCATTGTTTATTATTATTCTCTTATGTTTTCCGATCCTAGCCATGGACCCCTCTGTTAAGTGGCTATCTTCGTTCCGTTTTCATTCACTGAAAGTCGCGCAATACTCCTCCCATGTCGAATTCCTCTCCTCCTGTGTATCCGTTGGGATTGTCCCCAACGGTTTTATCCAAAAAGTTCCAATACATGCCACCCACCCCTCACTTCGCCCGTTTTTACACGATTTCCAATTTGCCAACTCCAAAAACTTAACCCTCATTGTCCTTTCCCATTATAGTAGCATACTTTTAGATCACATCTCAAAATTGATCACGTTCTACAAAATTCTAGCCCTCAGCTTACAACCAAATGACTTCAAAAAACTGGTACTTCCTCTTCTCAAACGTGCCAACAGCTCCAAAGCCAAATACCGTGAAAAACATTTAAAAAAATTATCCAACCTATACCTATCCTACTTCCAAAAGGGGCTCCATATCCCCCTTCAGAACAATCCTGCCCTTAATCACATCTTGTCCCACCCACCAATCTACCCCCTCAACAATAATCAAAACACAGCCATTAATAAAAATACTTCTCAACCAAAACCCCCCGCCAACAACCCATCTGTCGAGCAAGTTAGTCCAAATCCAAACGATGAGCAAAACAACGATCCAAACAATATCTCAGACGAATTCTCATCACCTACCCCTTTAAACAGGTCCCCTTTCCAGCAAAATAACGTGCCAGTACATAATATGACAACCTCGGAGGGGATTTGTGACCCATCCGTCAGCCCTCTGCCCACGCCAACAGAACCCCCCATAACCCCTAATACGACCAATACGATAACAGCACCTGAAAACCCGTCTCCAAATCCTGAAAACCAATATGCCCCATACCTAGACCCCACCTCCAGCATCTACAACCTATCAAACAGAGAACTAAATACAACAGAAATAAGCATCCTCGAAAAAGGACTCTCTTTTTCCCCCACACCACACATAAACACATTCCAAATTATAAATGACACCATAAGATTTTGTACCCACCTCAGGTGGAAAGTCTTTTGGGACAAACCAGAAAACAAAAACAATAATAACCCGAACCAAAGCACCAATTCCAACCAACCATCCTCACTTACAAAATTCAAAGGCCCTGCCAAAAAGCTACCACCAAAAGAAGATCAGAACCACCCTGTTGAAGTCTACATCAATCAGATCCTATCCAAATTATCCTCTCCAAACTTCTTCGAGGACATTCCTAACACACATAAAAACCTTACTAAACAACAAGAGAATGCCCTCAATAATTTAAAAAAAGACAACACTATAATCATCCTCCCAGCAGACAAAGGCGGCAAAACCGTAATCCTAAACAAAAATGCGTATTTAGAAGAAGCCTACCGCCAGCTTAGAGACACCACCCAGTACAAAACCCTCGAAGAAGACCCCACCGATAGTTACACTAAAGACATTAAAAAATTCCTCAAAAAATACTGTCCCAGAGAAAATCTCAACCCCATAGACACTGATCTCCTTCTGCCTGAAAATCCGCGACCAGCTGCTTTTTACATGCTACCAAAAATACACAAAGAATTTCTACTCACCCCACCCGGACGCCCCATAGTTTCCTCAATTAACTCTCTTACCGAAAGAATATCAGCATTCATTGACTCCCATCTTCAACCCATTGTCACCTCCCAACCTTCCTACATTCGTGATTCTTTTGACTTCGTAGAAAAATTAAAAAATGTAAAAATACCTCCTGGATCCTCCCCCATTTTAGTCACTCTTGATGTCACTGCTCTTTATTCAAATATCCCACACTCCGCAGGCCTCCATTCCCTCCAGCATTTCCTATCACAAAGACCATCACCACACAAACCTACCACTGATTTCCTTTTGTCACTCTCCAAATTCGTACTTGAGCGTAATTATTTTACGTTTGAGGGCGAATTCTTCCTCCAGCTCCAAGGGACAGCCATGGGGACGAAGATGGCGCCTTCTTACGCCAACCTCTTCATGGCTCTCTTGGAGCAATCCTTCCTTAACCAATCTCCCATTAAACCTCTTCTCTGGGTCCGCTTTATTGATGATATTTTCTTCATCTGGACCCATGATTCCACCAGCCTCGACCAATTCCTCAACCAATTATATAGCACTAGCCCAGTTGCCTTTACATCTGAAACCTCAACATCGTCCATACCCTTCCTTGATATCCTAATCACAGTATCTAATGACTCCATCCTTACCTCAGTTTACCACAAACCCTCTCGAACACCCCAGTATCTAAATTACAATAGCTGCCACCCCCCTCACATTTTTAAGTCAATCCCTTATTCTCTCTCCACACGTTACCACCGCCTTTGTAACGACCAACCCACCCTCAAAACACATTTAGACACACTAAACAAAAACCTCTCCAACAGTAATTACCCGCAACACCTCCTATCCAAGAAAATCCTCCCCGCAAACAAAAAATTTCAACCTCAAAATCAAAAACAAAAAAACTCCACTCCGAAACCCCCATCCCTTATAACCTGCTTTTATCCAGGATCGGACAAAATCCGAAAACTCCTTAAAGACCTCTCACCAATCATCACCACCCACCCATCCACAAAGAACCTCTTCCCAACTGCACCCACCATAACCTACCGCCGCCCATCCAACCTTAAAAATATTCTGGTCAAAACCAAACCCCCCACAACACCACCGATCCCAGGTTCCTTCCCATGCAATAAGCCCCGTTGCAAACTATGCCCACTACTCTCCCCAAGTACCTCCTTCACCAGTCCCCTAAACAACAACACCATTAATATCCGCTTCCACTCCTCTTGTCAAACCCCCCGAGTAATATACATCCTAACCTGTACCAAATGTAATAGTTTTTATATTGGTAAAGCCACCACCGCCTTTAATTTGAGAATAAATAACCATAGAAAATCAGTTAAATACAGAGAGGATTGCCCAGCTGCAATCCACGCCTCAAGCCACGATCCATCTCCCACGTTCGACCAAACCTATCGCGTAATCATAATAAAAAACTTCCCTCCCGGCACCCCAGACTCAGTCATAGAATCGGACGAACTCACCTACATTTGGTTCCTCCAGGCTCACACCCCCCCGGGGTTAAACATAAGAAAATAATAATGACTAATTTTTATAAATTTTAATTTTTTTTTTTCCCCACACAAAATTTTCAATAGTTAATTTTATTAGTTATTACCATTCCCAATTATATTATTATTATAACCTTTTTACCCTAACCTCTTCCCTCATGAGACAATGCCCATCCGTGACGTCATGCGCTACCCCACAAAAGCGCGCCCGGGCTTATCAGCTCTTATCAACGAACGACGCCGGCGGCTGGATTCAGTTTGCCCTCTTCTGACCGAGGAAGGCCCGACGGGCCGAAATATTTCATTTTTTGTGAGTTTTCCTTCATTTATGTGTCTATTTTCTCCTCCCATGTGATACCCCAGACTTAACTATTATTAAACCGAAGTGGTTGTTTCCAATTCCAAGTGAAAATTTTAATATATATATATATATATATATATATATATATATATATATTTTCCAAAGGTCCTTTTAGAGCCACAAATAAATAAAAAATGACCTCGGGGTTCTTCTCGGTGAAACGGACGAGGGAAAGGGTTTATCTTTCCTGATTTTATATTTCAAAGGCCCTTATAAGGGCCAAAATTAAACAAATTGTCGAGTTCCTGCTAGCCGCTCGATTCTGGCGACAGAAACACCTGAGGATTCTCTTCCTTAATTTTTTTCTAAGGCCTCGCCGAACATTTTTAAAATCCTTCATCATTAATTATTGAGAGAACTTTTCTTGGAAAACCTCAAAATCAAAGTTTTCAGAACTAATTTTTTGTCGAACACCTCATAATCGACATTCAAAGAGCCAATGTTTTTTCGAAAACTCAAAAATTAACATCATAAGAGCCGTTCGTGATAAACCTCAAAATTATCGTTTTTATAACAAAATCTTTCTTCAAATACCTCGAAATTAGCGTTTGTAGAGCCAATTCTTCGTCAAAAAAACCCAAATTTCAACATTTCAAGAGCCAATTTTTCGTAAAAAATCGCAATTAACATTTGAAGAGAATGTTTTCGTCAAAAACCTCAACGTTAACGTTATAAGGGCCAATGTTTCGTGGAAAACCTCAAAATCAACTTTTAAATGCTATTTTTCTTTTAAAAACCTCACGATCAACGTTTTAGTAGCCAATATTTCGTCAAAAACCTTAAGATCAATATTTTGAGGGGTCAATATTGGGGAATCGCAGAAAAATGCAATGGTTTAGAGCACATTGGGTTTGGTCAAAAGACTATAATGAGTTAAAACTAATGGACTTGGGCAAATCATCATCAAAGGGTCCCACCGGGTAAGATAGGTGAATCGGCCCCGGACGAGGGTCGAACACCTTAAAAAAACTTTTTAGATTCAGAAACTAGATCAAAAATAAAGGTGAGTTACTATTTAACTTTTTTCTCTATCGTTAACCGTTTTCGGTTTACCCTGGGGGGACACTAGTAAGTTTCCACCCTGTATATTATATACAACGTTCATAGGAAACGTAAATGTACATGGATCAACTCAGCTCTTCTAGGAGATGTGAGAAATAAATAAAAAAGTTTTTGAAAATGGAGTTACCTACGCCGTTTTGAAAAAATGCTCCTCAGTTACTGTCTACTGGGGTACCGGAAAATGACATCAGCAACCAATTTGATTGATGATTTAAAGGCTCCCGTCGGTTAAGATAGGCGAATCGGCCCCGGACGAGTTTTTGCTTTACAATTTTTTAGGGTGTTTTATATCTAAAAAGAAACCTACTCACCAAATTTTATGGTCCTAGGGTGCCCCTAAGGTCAGTTACAACAGAAAACGTGAAAAAGCGAAGTTTTGTCACTATTTATTTTTTCTCGGACGAAAAAATCAAACAAAATTTTTTTGCGAAGTCGAAAATTACTTAAAAACATGTCAAAAACAACAGGTTTTTTTGACGAAGAATTGGCTCTACAAACGCTAATTTCGAGGTATTTGAAGAAAGATTTTGTTATAAAAACGATAATTTTGAGGTTTATCACGAACGGCTCTTATGATGTTAATTTTTGAGTTTTCGAAAAAAAATTGGCTCTTTGAATGTCGATTATGAGGTGTTCGACAAAAAATTAGTTCTGAAAACTTTGATTTTGAGGTTTTCCAAGAAAAGTTCTCTCAATAATTAATGATGAAGGATTTTAAAAATGTTCGGCGAGGCCTTAGAAAAAATTAAGGAAGAGAATCCTCAGGTGTTTCTGTCGCCAGAATCGAGCGGCTAGCAGGAACTCGACAATTTGTTTAATTTTGGCCCTTATAAGGGCCTTTGAAATATAAAATCAGGAAAGATAAACCCTTTCCCTCGTCCGTTTCACCGAGAAGAACCCCGAGGTCATTTTTTTATTTTATTTGTGGCTCTAAAAGGACCTTTGAAAAAAAAATATTTATATATATATATATATAGAAGAGAATCCTTTGGCCTAAATCGAGCAGCTCGCAGGGACTTGACAATTGTTTAATTTTTATTTTTTTTTGGCCCTTATAAGGGCCTTTGAAATATAAAATCAGGAAAGATAAACCCTTTCCCTCGTCCGTTTCACCGAGAAAAACCCCGAGGTCTTGTTTTGGCCCTTATAAGGGCCTTTGAAATATAAAATCAGAAAAGGAAAACCCTTTCCCTCGTCCTCCACCGGGAAGATCCCCGAGGTCTTTTTTGCATATTTTGGCCCTTAAAAGGGCCTTTGAAATATAAAATCAGAAAAGGAAAACCCTTTCCCTCGTCCTCCACCGGGAAGATCCCCGAGGTCTTTTTTGCATATTTTGGCCCTTAAAAGGGCCTTTGAAATGTGAAGAGAGCCTCACTTCCTCGAGAACATATTCCTTCACCTTCTGGGCTCGAATATGTTTTCGGGAGGTTCGGCCCTCTTCACCTTAGCACTCTGGCTGTCACGCTTCGCCAGGAAGGAGAAACACCCTGGCGGTTTCTTCTCCTCGCGCAACGTGGCATTCGATTCTCTTGTGAAGTGATCGAATGACTGGGGCAAGTTTCGGATAAAATCCACTTTCCTGGATGAATCCATGCTTCAGTGGGTTTTATGAGAAACTGACGAGTGATTTCTTGGGCGACCAGGTATCCGGAGGGGTAGGAGCCTTTCCCTTCTCTTTTTCCACCAATCAAAACGCTGAAAAGCAGGTACTCCGAAGGGTAGGCGCTCATGACATAAGCCCCCTTCTCTTTTTTCCATCCCCAACCCCACTACTGAATTTTCCGTTTTTAGCAATTATTTTCTAAATTTTCCACAGTTTTTTAAATAAATATACCGGGTGTTTGTTATATAAATGGCTAAAATAATTATCAAAAAATGAGTAAACGCCCGCCAACCGCATCTCTCTATCTCTTACCGTTCTCGAGTTATGAATTTTTCGAGAAAAAAAAAATTCATTTTTTCGTATCATAACTTCGAAATGCGTAGATCAAACTTAATAAAAAAGTTAATTATGCAGTTGAAAAAAATATATTTAAAAAAAAAAGAATAACTACCAATGTTTTTGTATTGGTATTGCAGCAATGATCGAAGTTTGTTTGCTAAAACATTGTTTGGTAACGTTTAAGTATTACCTTTGAGCACAATTTGTATGTTTACGACTAAAAAAGGCCCTTTTTAGCTTGAATTTTGATCCTTTTTGGACACTAGGGCCCTTTTCACCATGATTTTTGGACATCAGGGGCTCTGTTGAGCTGATTTTGTACATTTACGACTACATAAGCCAAAATTCTAGACAACAAAACTTAACACTTTGTACCTTTACGACTAAAACTTTTTGGATCCTAGGGTATTACCTCGATAGTTGGATGGTACCCGGCAGTTTCCACATTGAAGGAAATTTCCCTTTTTGGAGAAAAAGGTATAAATGAAATTTATAGAATACCTCAAGTAAATAATAATTATTATGGAAAACGATGCAAAATATATGTTGCAGCAAAAATAGTCAATGCCATACCGAAAAAATGGGCATGATCAAAGGTCAACACTGGAATCGGATACACTTGTTATTGTTCTATTTACGATTTCTTTATCTTCGGCTGGTTCATTTTTCTTAAAACTACTTTTTCACAATTCATTTTGATTTTATACATCTTCAACTAACAAATTCATCCATCCAGAAAACTAGAAAGAGTCATTTTACTTGAGTAACGATGCAGTTTCCAAGGTAGCATACACTGAAGGGAGCAATTAGGCTCATAACAGCAATAAAAATAGAAAGAATCAAATCCGGACTCCCTTCTCTAATAATCTGAAAAAATTTTACAAAAAAAAAATCAAGAAATATAACTTAAGTATTGGTCCTGGAGCTTGCCCAGAGACACGAACTTTCTCAAAGGTCTACAGATTTCGGGGGATCCATAAATTTCGGGGGAAATGAATCCTTTTTTTTCTAACATAACTTAAATTTGGTGATAATTTTCTGAAAATGGGACTAATTTCACTCATACACATTATAATTACCTAATTAATTAATTAATTTTTGAGAATTTTTTTTTCAATCATAACTTGAATTTGGTGATAATTTTATGAAAATGGGAATAATTTCACTCAAACTCAATATAATTACCTAATTAGTTAATTAATTAATTAATTAAAAAAAATTTTTTTTCAATCATAACATGAATTTGGTGATGATTTGATGAAAATGGGAATAATTTCACTCAAACTCAATATAATTACCTAATTAGTTAATTAATTAATTAATTAATTTTTGAAAAAAAATTTTTTTTAATCATAACTTGAATTTGGTGATAATTTTATGAAAATGGGAATAATTTCACTCAAACTCAATATAATTACCTAATTAGTTAATTAATAATTTAATTAATTTTTGAAAAAAAAATTTTTTTTTCAATCATAACTTGAATTTGGTGATAATTTTATGAAAATGGGAATAATTTCACTCAAACGCAATATAATTACCTAATTAGTTAGGTAATTAATTAATTAATTAATTTTTGAAAAAAAAATTTTTTTTTCAATCATAACTTGAATTTGGCGATAATTTTATGAAAATGGGAATAATTTCACACAAACTCAATATAATTACCTAATTAGTTAATGAATTAATTTTTGAAATTCAATCATAACTTGAATTTGGTGATAATTTTATGAAAATGGGAATAATTTCACTCAAACGCAATATAATTACCTAATTAGTTAATTAATTAATTAATTAATTTTTGAAAAAAAAATTTTTTTTTAAATTATGTAATCTTTTCCCTTTTTTGACCAATCCTCCTTTGAGGTGGGAAATTTGTCAATGGTTTCCTTCAATTGGTAAGCGTGGTCATCGAGCGGTATCTTCGAGAGCAACCAAGAGCGAGCCAAAGGTGTGAAAAAATCAGACACTTGATAAAAGATTCTTGTAATCGATATACAACTTAAACTTCAATACAAATTTAAAATGAACTAATTAATTCGAACTAGAAATTACTCTAAATTCAGATTTACCTTTCACGACAATATTTATTAAGGTTGATCTGAATTTCACAAAACAAACAATATTCTAAATCTCTCTTGCAAAATTTATATTAATGGAACTCTCGACATTAATCTTTCAAACAAAAAAACTTTAAAGAATCTTTTCTTTCTACAAAAGTCGTCTCTGACCTTGTCTTCTCAATCTGAGGATTTCTCTTCTTGGCGGTTGAGTCTAGGGCGAAAGCTGATCGACATCTATTGGGACGACTAGGGCTGCCAGCGACGTTGGAAATTGGATCTCTTTACACCAAGGATTCGACAATTTTCTCTTCTACGAGCTGCTCGTCTCCTGTCTCCAAAGTGATAGATTCGACGTTATACCTTCCCGACTTCTAAACCGATTATTCTGAAACAAATCTTAAACGAGACAACAGGTACCGAAGGACCATCCTACTATTCCTAACCGGGAGCTCAACTCGACATTCAACCGTGGCCCAAGCGCTACCAAGGCGTGGTAGTGTGAACAGTGGTTGAAGACTGAGGAGCACGCACCCGCCAATCGGATACCAACCGGGCCCAAAGCGCTACCTAAGGCAAGGTAGTGTGAACAATGGATGGTTCCTCAAGGCGTAAGGGATAGAAGGAAATATGGCGTGACGCAAAGGTCGCTCTTTATCTCCAGCAGTCGTTAGAACAACTGTGGTCCGCAAGCCAGGTCAACTTCGGGAGAACTCCTTCGTTCTCGGGATCGGACACAAATAGTGTCCAGCCTGTTTCTGATCATTTTGCGTTCCCTAGGCGTACTTATAGAAAACGCGTGAAAAGTGACGTGTCGGGACTCACTGCTTAAAACATGTTAATTAATCTTTACTCATTAACTTTCCGTTTACAATGAACTAATAACATCTAAATTATATCAATCTAAATAGGTTAAACCACCTTTTACAATTTAAATCATAATAATGAATCTTTAATTAAATATTTTAATCTTCAAAGAATTCGAAAACATAACGTGGCGGTTCGCCGCTCGCAGCGTTGGAGGCGGCCGCCCTTTTATGAACACAACTGGCGGGGCTAAAATGGGGATCCAAAATCGTTACAATTATAACTTGAATTTGGCGATAATTTTATGAAAATGGTAAAATTAGGTTAATTAGCCATAATTACCTAATTACATAATTAATTACCTAATTAGTTAATGAAATTTAATCGGGATCACGTGAAGATTATTTGGTTAAAATTTGGTGAAGATCGGACCGGTAGAAAGCCTGTAGCACATTTTTGCAAACTTTAGACAGACTTATCTCCGCCATTTTGTCGAATTTCAAAAATCGCTCTCGTCACTTTCAAGATAACCACGAAAGGAAGATTGTGTGAAAATTACGTGAAAATCGGATGAAAATTGTGGCCGTGAAGTGTTCCGAGATAAAAAGGCGACGGACGGCCGGACGGCCGGCACCACAGACAAAGTCATGTCCGGCAAAGATCAAAAGTCAGTTTGACCCTAGGGGGTCTGGAAGACCCTTCCCCAAAAACCCGAATCCGACGGTAATACAATAACTTCTCTTTGAGAAAGT
>JAGWEN010001803.1:0-11526 GCA_018703685.1 Orius laevigatus | reverse complement strand
TTAGTACTTATGTTGGACGAGAAGGTGTTATAGGTCTCGAAGAGATTGTCTAAGACATGTCGGAGTGGTTGTATGTCTTGGTGATAGTAAAGATGCCTTTCTCCTGATTCGAGGTAAACGGTCCCTAATTTGATAGGGATGATTCCGCCGCTTTGATTGGCGTTTTTTATTTCCATACCTTGGACTGACGTAGTTATTCTGAAAAGTGAAAGAATGTTAGTTTAGTAGTTTAGTTTTTTTTTTTTATTTTTTAAGGTATTAGAATTTTATGATAGATCTCATCATTGTGGAATCTCTCGGGAGAGGATCTCTCTGAGTATGTTTTTTCGAATCCTTGGCATGTCTTTCTGAGAGAATGACTGGTTGTTAATCGATCCGCCATTAGATAGTATTCTGGCATATTGGCATACGAATGGTCCGCAATCGTATAAATTGGTTTGGTTTGGAATGTCTTCCCTAATGATCAAAGACCATTCTTTAGTGTTAATTTCGATGTTGCTCTTTACTTTCCATTCTTGTTCGATGTAGTATAGAAGTTGTCTCATGGTTTGGTCTCCACGACTTCGGAGGTGTGGAATCGAATTGAAATATTGTATTTTCTTCTCTGTTGGATACACTGCAACTAACGTCCAATGGTTGGGTTCGTTTATGGGGATTAAAATTAATTCCTTGTCTAAGATAGTGTGTTTCCTAGTGTAATTTTTTACACTTTCATACCCTCTTTTGAGACTTTCGTATAAGAATACGCTGAAAGCGTGTGTTTTTGGAAGATGAGGTTTTCCGTTGTTTTTTATATTGATCAACTCCATATAGAAGTTTATTATGTTGTCATTGAACCAATTCGGTTCTGCAGTGGTAAGTAGGTCGTCTTTTGATAGTTTAAAGAGATATTTATAAGGGTTTGGAAGTAGTTGGGTTTTTGTAGTCTCGACGGTTGGTGAAGTCGTTTTGGGTCTATATTGGGTTTGGTCGCGAGTTTAACTATTTCTTCAGTTGCTTCTTTTAGAATATTTTTTATATTCTCATCTTCTTCCGTCGATTGGTCTAGTGTTTCTACTTGTGGTTTTTCGTCTTGTTTCTGAGGGACTTTTCGTGGTCTTTTAATGTTTTTTAGATGAATTTTAGGTCTAGTATTATGGTGTTGGGGAATTATCATACCAGTCTTGCGTTCTAAGTCGATGGTGTCTAATGTCTCTTTGTTGTATTTATGTTTTGTTTTGTCTTGTATTTGTTTTGTCTCGACGTATACTTCGGGGGGTAGTTGAGGTAGGTTTTCTTCTCGGTTTTCGTTTCTTTTATTTATCACGAGTTCTTTAAGGTTTATTTGTCTGTTCTTAAGGATTTTGTATAACTTTTCCATTTTTTCTTTATGTTCGTTCACATATTCGTTGGTCAATTCTGTCTCTAAATCGGTTGGAATGGGGTTTTTGCTTCCAAAAGTCCCATTAACGATTTCATACGGAGTCATTCCGGTTGAACTGTGGATACTGTTGTTGTAGGTCAGTAAGGCGTATTTTATTTTTGTTTTTATGGAATCTTTCTTAAATTCTTCGCCCTCCGTCATCAGTCTTAGAATTTCTAAGAGCGTGGAGTGAAATCTTTCGATTGGCGAATTTGAGTTTGGATTCTGAGTACTGGTATAGTGTATTTTGACGTTTTGTACTCGAAGGAATTCTTTTGTTACGGATGAGCTGAATTCGTTTCCATTGTCCATAATAATTTCTTGGGGAGTTCCATGATGCGAGATAAATTTCAGCAATTTGTTTGAAACTTCTAATGCTGTGTTCGCCTTTAAGGGGTATATTTGAGTGTATTTTGAAAATTTGTCGATTAAGGTCAAAAATTTCTGTTTTTCTATAGTTAAGGTGTCAATATGTAGGGTTTCAAACGGTTTGGAAGGGGTGTGAGTGATATTGAAGGTAGGTTTTAATGGATTACGTTCGTACTTACATCGTAAGCATAATTCGCAAGTATTGATAATTTGTGTTACATGGTCTTTTAAATTGGGCCAGTAATAAGTTCTTTTGATTTGTTGGTACGTTTCATCAATCCCGCGATGGTATCTGTCTTGTTTATGATTTTTGTTTATTATTTCTATCTGTGTTTCAGTGTCTAATATGTCGACAAGTTTGGAAGTGTAGCGTTTTAAATCGAGTTGTGTGAATTTAAAATATTCGGCGGTTATTTTTGCGAAGTTCTTGTAAAGATCGGGGTCATTAAAAAATAAGCCGTAAGTTATTTTTGGCCTCAAATATTCTTTTATGAACTGGATGATTTCCTTAGTTAGATCTTGTTTGGGGAACTTCACGATAATCCTAGTTTTATCAAAAATGTTTATCGTGTCTATCTCGGTGTTAAATTGTTCTCCGGAATAAATGATGACTTGATTTTTGCAATAATTTACGGGTTTTTCTAAAATTCCTATTTGTGGGATGGAGTTTCCTTCTTTGTCGGAATGAATGGTGAAATTTTCGAGAGTTTTATCTGCGTGTGCGAGCAAGGAATCTGCTGATCCCGTTCGTGATTTTGTCTCTATCTTGTTTAATTCGATTCGCGTGGGTTTTATGCGAGATAGTGCGTCGGCATTTCCGTTCGTTTTCCCTTTCTTATACTTGATTGTAAAATCAAATTCTTCTAAACGTAACTTCCAACGAAAGAGTTTCGAGTTGGGTTCTTTAAGGGAGGAAACCCATTCTAATGGTTTGTGGTCGGTTTCGAGGGTGAATTTTCTACCGTACAAATATGGTCGAAAATGTTGGGTGGCCCATACACAGGCTAGCAATTCTCTTTCAATCGTGGAGAGTTTTTGTTCCGATTCGTTGAGGGTTCTGCTTGCATAGGCGACGGGGTGTGTTTCGTTATCTATCTTTTGTGATAACACGGCTCCTAAAGCTACACCTGAGGCGTCGGTGTTTAAAATGAATTCTTTTGAAAAATCGGGATATTTCAAAATTGGGTCATTCATTAAAAGGGTTTTACAAGTCTCGAAACATTTGACGTATTCTGAGTCAGAGACGTTTATTTTTTGTCCTTTTTTCAGACGCATGGTTAGGGGTTTTGTCAAGCCAGCTAAATTAGGGATAAATTTCCTGTAATAGCTCAACAGCCCAAGGAGTCCTTTTAGCTCTTTGCTGTTTTTGGGAATAGGGTAGTTTTTAATGGCTTCTATTTTTTGTGGGTTTGGTTTCAGGCCATCTGGTGTTATTAAATGTCCGAGGTATGCAACCTCTTTCCTTAGAAATTCTGTCTTGTCGAGTTGAATTTTTAATCCCGCGTTTCGAAGCCGGTTAAAAATCTGTTTAAGTCGAGTCATATGTTCTTGGAGGCTAGAACTAAATACGATAATATCGTCCATATAGACCGCACATATTTCGTTCTGAATCCCTCTCAAACAATTGTCCATAAGTCGTTGGAAGGTGCTAGGGGCGTTTTTTAACCCAAAGGGCATCCTTTTAAACTGCCATTTACCACCTTCGGTGCTAAAGGCCGTTTTGGGAATACTGGATTTTTCCATCTCTACTTGGTGAAATCCGGAAACGAGATCAAGCGTAGAGAAATATTTGCACTTTCCAATTTTGAGAGAATGTCTTCTATGTTCGGTAAGTCATAGCGGTCGGCGATGGTCTTTTCGTTTAATTGTCTAAAGTCAATTACGAGTCTGAATTTTGGTTTTCCGGAGGCATCCGTTTTTTTCGGTACGACCCAAATGGGGGAATTAAAGGGGGAATTTGAAGGTTCGATTATGTTTTCTTTTAGCATTTTTGTTATCTGATTCTTTACTTCTTTTTTATAAATTTCTGGGTATCTATAGGACTTTGAATAGACGGGGAGTTCATCCGTAGTTTTTATAATGTGTTGTGTCAAGTTTGTAGCCGTCAAGGGTTCGTCTTCGTCATACAAAACATCTGCATATTCCTTTAGTAAGGAATTTACTTCTGATTTTTCTTCGGAATTTAAATGTTCTAAACGAACTAAGGGAAGTAATTTTTGAAGTTTTCCGTTTTTATTTTTCGTGTGTTTGCAAAGGGGAGATCGTCTTCTTTTGTTTCTATTTCATCTTCTAAGGGTTCGAAATGTTTATCATTTAAGGAATGCACGCGTAAGGGGATTTCTTTGGCTGACTTGTTTATTGCGAAACAGTGGGCGTAATGATTTTTTACTGAAACTATACAGTTGGGAATTTCTATAGGACCAAATTTTTTATGATCGACTACAGCGGGTCCGTTTTTTAGTGTGGTGAAATGTAATAAAATCTGTTTACCTGCACGGGGAGGAATTTTTACTGTTTTCGGTTCTTGAGGTACTTGGTAGTAAAGGATGTCTTTTTCTTGACCCTGCGCTATTATTTTATGATCAGTTAATCTAACAGTGGCTTTTAGATTATGAAGGTTATCAATGCCTAGTAATATATCGAATTGGGGATGAAAATCGAAAATGTAATATCTATTGGTCGTTTTATTTAGCTTAGGAAAAATTAAGTTGTCTGGAAGGTGGATACTAAATTTAC
This sequence comes from Orius laevigatus, assembly GCA_018703685.1. Lineage (NCBI taxonomy): Eukaryota > Metazoa > Arthropoda > Insecta > Hemiptera > Anthocoridae > Orius > Orius laevigatus. Next base: position 7,019 of record JAGWEN010001803.1, on the reverse strand, counting down.
CTTCTGTTTTTCCATGGGAGGTGGTTACTACGAATTTATCAGATTTTATCAATTCGGGGAAAAGTTTACTTGTTTTTTGGGATATGAAACTACTGGAACTTCCGGTGTCTATGAGACATCGAAGGTTATTTTGGGAGATTAGATAGGGTAAGGATGCAGAAGTGTTAAGATGTTGGAGATTAACGTTAAGGGGTTTCGATTTTGTTGTTAGTATGTTGTTAGTTGCTATTAAATTATTCTTATCTGCTAAGTCGACTCTTCTTCTTCCGGTTCCGGGTCTAAAAAAGACTCGATCGCTTCGTCAGGTTCGTCGTTCCAGTCGCTCACGTCGTATCCTGCTTCTTGGAGCTCGTCTTCGATTGATGGCGTTCCATCCGGATTTTTGGAGTTGGTTTCGTGATTTAGGGTTGTCTGGTAGCTCATTGTGTCTTTATTCCTAAGGTGGTACGGTATGTAGGGTTTATTTGATTGTAACGGTTGTTGTTGTTGTGGAATCGGAGTTCGTTGAGATGTCGCCTGTTGAGTCGGGTTCCGATAAGATGTTGTCGGTTGATTAGGACGCGGAGAATTCTTTTGTTGATTTTTCCAATTTGGCCTGGGGTTTTGGTTTTGAGCCGGGCTGTTCCAAACCTTTTTTGTTGGTGGATTTGGAGGGCTGTTCCAAACGGGTTTCGCAGCTTGGTTTGGAGCGTTTTTGGAAAGGCTCGGAAATTGGAATTCGTTAGTTAGGATCTTTATCGCGTCGTTGAGATCCGAGGGGCTTTGGTGATCAGGAGACGGCCTGTTTCTCCGTGTAGTCCGGTTAGGAAACTCCGGAGAGCTATTTTTTCCATTAATTTCAATGTGGTGGCCGTATATTGTACCGTACTGCTGTTCAATTTGGCGATGATCAAATTGAACAGTTTCAAAATCCTTCCGTGGAATTGGAAAGGGGTTTCTGACGGGGATTGTTTAGTTCTCCCTAATTCTAGGATCAGGGTCTCTTCGTCGCGTTTATCTGAGTAGTTAGCCTTGAGTGCCTCTTTTATTTCGTTCCATGTTGTCAGGGATTGTGCGAAAATGCTGGTGGCGGCTCCACTCTTTATTTTGGATTTTATGTTGTTCAAAATCCTGCGGTTAGCGTAGGAATTGTCGTCGGGTCTGTAAAATTGGGTGAGGAGATCTTCGCTCCTTTCAATAAACTGATTTAACAGTTCTGGCTCACCGTTGAATTCCGGTATGGCCTCGTAGTCACTTTTTGTAGGTGTATTTGTGTTGGGGTTGCCCAGTCGAATTCCATTTACAAGTTCTTGGAGTTGGGCCCCCGTTATTGCAAGAAATGTTGCTTGATCAGGCATTTTTGGAGCTTTTATATGCTTTTGTTTGGATGATTTATCCTTCCCTATTTTGTTTGGGATTAAATTCCGGAAAGATCAATTGGTCCGAGAGAGAGCAGTAATCGTTTTAAGTTTCTCTTAAGAGCAGTATTAAGTTGATTCACAATGAATGCTTAATTTCTCCTAGTTCAGAGCAGTACTATTCAGATTTTCTCTTCGCACGGGGTACAAGTTGAAATACAATTTTTCGTTGTACTCACAGAAGTATGATGGCTATCATGGTGAGCTTCCGGGGTTCTTCTTCGTTGTTGTAGTCGTGGGTTTCACGTAGATCGTCCTACCGACTGCGCCAGTTAACTTTCGATTTGCAAAGTTTAATTTTTTAAAAAACTTTTATTTGAAATTAATACAACACAGACAGACGTTACATGGAAGACTGAACAAGCTTTCAAGGGTCGCAGCCCTTTTTATAAATGTTTTGGGTTGAGTCGACACTTATTTATCTTTGATGGAATATTATGACGTGTTGCTTTCTCAGTGTTTTTAAGTTGCGGTAACTTATATATATATATATATATATATATATATATATATATATATATTTTTTTTTTTTTTTTTTTTTAATTCTTTTCTTTAGCCTTGAAGCAGAGCTGGCGTCATTGAAGACCCATTCTGGTGATTCCATACGGCCAATATATCGCCACAATCAACAACTTGAAGAACTTCGGAACCTACAAGATAAGTTACAAAGCGAAAAAGAAGTTTGGCTTCAAGAAAAAGAAGCAGAAATGAAAGATCTTGAAGAAAGAAAAGAAGAGTTAGCACGGCTCCAGGTATTTTCGTTTCAGGAACCTTTTTTTTTTGTGTAACCGTTGTTTAGGAACAAGTTAGGGTCGAGCAGGCTGATATAACACAGCAAAGAGAGCAATTGTACAGAAAATTGGAAACTTTGAGCAACCAAGGGATTATGATGAGCCCTGTGAGCCCTTCCGAGGACCCTTTTCCTTCAAATAACCTCCACACTCCTCCGAGCGATCCTCCAAAAAGGAAATCCGATAAATGGAAACAGTTACCTCCCAATAAAGCTTCGACGTTGCCTCTAAATTTAATCAGCGCTACAAACCAGCAAAAGGTATTTGTTTCTTTTATAGATGTTCGCTGACGATATTTTAGGTTGCATCGAATGTTCAAATACGACAGCAATTGCCTTTAAAGCTGGCCAAACTAAGCGGGAATGGATCGCCGAATACTGCTCAGCAAATGCTTCCTTTGAAGTTGAGGGAAGTTGGTGGTGAGGGTAAAAAAACGACCGGTTATCAAAGATTGACTTCCTCCAATAGCCAACCTCAATTACCATCACATTCTCGCACTGGCTCAAGCCCTGCTATGATGCAAAATATTCCGGTAATTTGTTTTTTGCTTATATCTCGAAAAACATGCGTTTTAGAGACTTAACCATTTAGTGAAAAATTAAAGGTCGTAAAATTTGCTAAAAATCCATTATAAATTTGTCCAATTCGGATTAGCCGTTTGGCAGATATCGATGGTCAAAATTTTGGCACTTTTTGTAGTTTTTCCCTTATATCTCAAAAACTATGCGTTTTAGAGACTTGACCACTTAGTGTAAAATTAAAGGTCGTAAAATTTGCTAAAAGTCCATTATAAATTTATCCAATTCGGATTAGCCGTTTGGCAGATATCGATGGTCAAAATTTTGGCACTTTTTGTAGTTTTTCGCTTATATCTCAAAAACTATGAGTTTTGGAGACTTGACCACTTAGTGAAAAATTAAAGGTCGTAAAATTTGCTAAAAATCCATTATAAATTTGTCCAATTCGGGTCAGTCATTTGGCAGATATCGGTGGTAAAAATTTTGGCACTTTTTGTAGTTTTTCGCTTATATCTCAAAAATTATGCGTTTAAGCGACTTGACCACTTAGTGCAAAATTAAAGGTCGTAAAATTTGCTAAAAATCCATTATAAATTTGTCCAATTCGGATCAGCCGTTTGGCAGATATCGATGGTCAAAATCGCAAAATTTTGGCACTTTTTGTAGTTTGTCGCTTATATCTCAAAACCTATGCGTTTCATCTATTTGACCACTTAGTACAAAATTAAGGAGCATAAAATTACCTAAAAATCCATTAATCATTTGCCCAAATCGGACCATCCGTTTGGCAGATATCGATGGTCAAAATCGCAAAATTTTGGCACTTTTTGTAGTTTTTTGCTTATATCTCAAAAACTATGCGTTTCATCTTCTTGACCACTTAGTACAAAATTAAAGAGCATAAAATTACCTAAAAATCCATTAATCATTTGCCCAAATCGGACCATCCCTTTGGCAGATATCGATGGTCAAAATCGCAACATTTTGGCACTCTTTGTAGTTTTTCGCTCACATCTCGAAAACTAAGCGTTTCAGCGAGTTGATCACTTAGTACAAAATTAAAGGTCGTAAAATTTTCTAAAAATCCATCATAAATTTGTCCAATTCGGACCAGCCGTTTGGCAGATATCGATGGTCAAACCTTCATATTTCGGAATTCGTCGCCTTAATCTAAAGCACCAATTTTTCTTTTTTTCGCAGGGAGAATCTAAATCTGGAGCAAAAGCAGGAAGGACGAACACATATCCGAAACTTCCAGAAAAATTCCGAGTGCGGTCTCCTGAATCGAAACAGGAAACAGTTCCTACACAAAATTCAGAGGAAGAAGTTATTTTCTTTTAAGAGCCTATTTACTTACTTTTCCTTATAAAAACGAAAAAACTTTTTTTTTTTTCTTAAAATAACTCAATATCCATATTTCACTGTAAAAAAATTAGTGTTCTAAAAGTCCAAATTTTTTTAAACACTTTAAACCTAAAAAATCAATGTTTTCTCAATTTATTTACCACAGAACAAAGCTAAAGAAAAAAAAATTGTTGCTATTTTTATAAAATGGTAAAATTAGTTTACCACATTGAGCGGGTCTTTTTGTGTTCTTAGAATATACTTTGTAGTTATCGCTGCTTGATAATCTACTAAAAAGTGATCTTATTTCGCTCGAAATGGACTTTCATGTTCAAAAATATCTATTCAGCCTAATTATGTATAAGGGTGTGTCGAAAACTGGCGTCTTGTGTCAAAATTTTATAAAAATGTTTATAAATTTTTTTTTTTTAAATCTCCTGTTATAAAATTTTATCGACGTTATATATAAAAATTCTATCAAATCAAGTTCAGTATTAATTTTGTTATAAAATTTAAGCATATTGTTGAAAAACCAAAAGAATTTTGTCTTTTAAGATCTTCGTCCGAAAAGTATTTTTTTTTTTTTTTTTTTTTTTTTTTTTTTTTTTTTTTTTTTTTTTTTTTTTTTTTTTTTTTTTTTTTTTTGTTTTTTGTACCCTTTTTTATCTTATTACCTAAAAAGTGTTCAAAGTGCTTTAATACTGTCATTTTCTTTCAATTACTATTTATAAGACTTCTTTTGTTTACTACTTTAGAAAAAAAAAATTTAAATTTTGATCGTCTTGTTTATTTTCCTTGTAAAAATTTAAAGCTCAACACCATTTCTATAAAAAAATATTGAAAAACTCTTAATTTAGCGACAATAAACGTTTTTCTTTCAGTTCTTGAAATAAATGTTGAAAATTAATTTAATTTGCTTGCTTCTGTGAAAAATTAGAAGAAAAAAAAGACAAAGTAGTGAATAAAAGTCCAAAGTTTTGACTGTTGTAGATAAAAAAAGCTTTAACGTAATATATAGCGGAAAGTCGGTCTTTTTAGTGCCCTTCCTCAGATATTTGATAGATTTTAGTGTTTAGAATAGACAGGATAGGGATTCTCCCTAAATATTTCACGTGAATATCATTTAAGAGGGACAGACGCTCCTGATCAGGATGCTCTGGGATCCTTTTTTGGGCTAAAATCGGGATTGCGGTTCAGTGCCAGCAGGAGTGTCTAGATGAAAAAGTGAATTTTATAAAGGGGTTTAACATGTTAACTTTTTTGAATTAACATGACCTTGAATACCCCAACATTCCTTTCAAGTAGAAAGATGTAGTTTCTCATGTATTTTCATATTCAATGGTTTGTGATCCAAAATGGGTCTACAATGTGCCTCTCATTTTTGATTGTTTTAATTTATTTCATTTTCATGGCCTATTATAGTAATAATCGATTTTTCATTAAATCCTACTATAATTTTCGACTATTTTTTTGATGACTTATTATTTTTCTATTGGCATAGCGAAGCCAGAAAACTCTTCATTTCGTGTTCCTCTATTGCTTTAGAACAGACTGAAAGCCGCATTTTTTTCTCATTTTCCCCCTCTTTTTATCCGCTACATTTATTGATACGATTTGAGTGTGAGTGGACACTCATACTCGAGTTTTATCATTCCATTGAGTCTCTGAATTCTGCAATTGTTGCTGTCTTGAAGGCCTACCGAGTATGTCTTTCTAATAATTGTTATATTATAAATTTATAGTATTTTTGTAAGATTTCTTATATACGTTGTATCTCTATCACTATGGTTGCCAATATGAAATTGTAGTGTCTATTTATCGCACTATAATATAAATATATAGAGTGCGATATCACCTGAAAATTTATTTAATAAATGTTAATAGTGGAAATGGGTTTTTTTTATTCCTTTTAAAATGCTGGCTTTGTGGCCTTGGATGATTTATTCATGAAAACATAACATGGACGTGTAGATTGTCTAACTGGCGATGATTGGTCTCTCCAAGCTTCGATGGCGATCATTGGATTTTTCCGTTAACTGAAAATAAAATGATTTATTCAACTTTTTCAAAAATTTGGGACTCTACAGACCTCTCCACATCAAATTCCCCCTCCACACACCTCAAACATTCATTATTCGGAAAAGAAGCTAAGCGAGATTGCTTAAGCAGTGGTAGAACAAATAAAACGCAAAAGCAAAGTAGAAAGCGAAAAAGCATAAGCAACACAAAAATAAATAGAACAAAAAACAAACCATTTTAGAAAATTTTGACGAATACAAGGTATTTAGGGCAAAAAAATCATCTAAAAACAACGGTGGGACAAAACAAAATGGATTGGGGAGGTTTCAGAATTTTTTCACATTGTGACGTCATAGACAGGTTGGCCATTCGAAAAAAATTTACCTACCGAAAAGGATTTAAAGAAAGTGATTTATCTGGGTTTTTATACAACGGTTTGTCTTTTATAGGCAAAAAATGGTCTTTTTGTGTAATTTATGTAATGTGGTCACGAAAAAACTCAAAAAATGTACCTTTCCCGCGCTAGATTCTGATTGGTTTAGAATGTATGACGTAGTTGTTTACGAAAGGGATGAATCATGAAAGTTGAAACCTTTCACTCGCTCTGGTCCGTCAAAATTGTTGTTTATCTGGCGATTAGGGATTTCCACAGTTCGGCGACCGTTTTCCGCTTTATAATTTTCTGGAATAAATCGAAATATGGCGACGCCGCCGGCTAAGCAGCTTCCGAAAGATGGTCAGATAATCGCTTCCATGATTCGGGAATTCGGGATCACGTCATACGAGCCCAGAGTTGTCACTCAGTTTATGGAAATCGCTATGCGTAAGTTAACTTGGATTGCTTTTCTTTCTCTATGAATGTTTTGTTGGTTTACATCTCTTATTCTGGGTCCCATTAGCCCAATCTATCCACCAACTTAATCCCTCAAAATAACCCAAACTAAGATTAA